>JAVFBX010186180.1:0-13916 GCA_034783855.1 Mopalia kennerleyi | reverse complement strand
GGACACCCAGTCTTTTGAAAAGTGAAGCAAAATAACCATTTTGGACACCCTACTTTCAATTTCTGGCTAAGCCCCTGATTACAGAGACTATCATATAAAGTAAAGTCAGACATGGCTACAAGACAAGGATTAATAATAACTCTGAAAGAACCCTAAGAGATTCTTATTATATTAATAAACTTGATTTGTTTATTTAGTTGGGGTACTTAAGTTTAATTCAATCATTACACTGTGTATCAATGGATGAAGGAAAACATTTTTACACTACTGCCAGCAAACAATGACAAGAATGTACAATCAATGACACACACAAAACAGTGCAACCAGAAAAGAGCCCCTCCCCAATAATATATTTTGAAAGGTAATGTCTTTTCTCAGTCTAAGCACAGCTTATTTTTAAGACACCCAAGATATATTTTCTGTCCAAACTATGTAATTATTCAGCTGTATTTTATAGCTCTTCATATTACAATAGCAATACCATATTACAAATTTACATGAGGATCATACACTTATAAAAATACATTAATTGTAAAATTAGTATCAAAGTTATATTGTTCTTACGTGTATCAGGTAAAAAGAACGGACAGGCACCGTTGATGATACCCCTAGGTTAATTATTGATCAGGGGGAGAGAACTTTGTATGCGTACAGATTGATTGATTGATTGATCGATTGATCGATATTTAGTTGTTGTGATTAAGGATATGTCAAAGGATAAATGTTGGTTAAATACGTACCATCAGAGACAATATCTGGACTAGGTAGGGGGTCATCATTTGGGGTGGGGTAACTCAGGTTGTATCGCTTCATCATGTCTATCATCTTCACTCTTCTCTCTAGGTCTCTCATAACAATGGCCGTGTCTAAATCCTCCTTATCATCTACAACCACAGGAGAATCTGAAATGTATTCAGAAGTTCATATGTGTTAGTTGAAACCATTGAATTGAAGGCCTCGTCGTTCAACTATGATCAAATCTGAACTGTTCAAAATGAAGATTATTTTTCAATTTTTCAGTGTCTTTTATTTGGTAGTTGTTTTTGTCAAGCCCTTGCACATTATTCAACACCTTCCACCCCCCACCCACCATTTGAAATATCTTGGCGCTGCCACTGATGAAAAATGTTCTATCTTATGAAAGCCCCAGCTCCAAGGTCCTAATACTCATAAACCTATGGTGTCACAATCGATACAGTAGACCATTAAACAGGATGACAAATGTTGATCCTTATGTGAAGATAAAGAAGAAGTTCAGTTAAAGTTTAGCACCACTTACACACATTTGCACGCAAACTTTGAGAATCACAGATAATTAACATCATAATTATGAGTAAGGATTTTGAGGTGAACTATTTGTCTCACACGAACAGGTGATATTCATTAATTTTATGTGATTAGTGGACAATGGTACAAGCTGGTTTGACCACAGAGTGTCCACCCTTTATCTTTTCTATATACATGTACATATACGTCTCTATGGTACCGAGCCCTTGTTCACTTACACTGATTTAAAATAACATACCTGCATACTTTTCAGGATATACAAATGACAAGACATCCTTTCTGCAGGACTCAACAAAGTTGGTATCTGTAATATAAAGTCAATTCAATCCTTTGTAGGCATGATATTTATATTTGCCTCATATTTGTATTAAATATATGAAGGGTTTCAGTGTCAGGGTCTTGAAAGTCTTACACATGTTAGCAAAATCGAACAATTTATTTCAAATACAGTTAAATAATATTTTTAAAAAACCACAAAAGCACAATAAAAAGATTTGTTTGTTTGTTTGTTTGATTGGTGTTTAACGTCGTACTCAAGGGTATTTCACTTATATGACGAAGGAGACAAAAATAAAACGTACAAACAGATCAGCTTCCTGTTTCCCTTTAGATCTGAGAACACCAGGCAACAGAAAGCTCCTCTTTTCTCGCCTCTTACCATCGACCGAGGAGGGCCGAGGGAGTATTCTGCAGGACTGGCCAACCCGCTCCCCCACGGGGCGGCTGGTCATGAGAACAGTGTTTTCAGTATAGTATAAAACGTCAGCATTGGAAGATTTATTCTTGCTGTGGGATAATTTTACAAAAACAATATTATAATTCTGTAATTTACCAGCCCTTGTAGAATTTTGAAGACATATTAGCTATGAACTGAAGCATTCCTCCAAACAAACCCAGATGTTTTTCATATCTGATACTTGACTGACACACACATTCATTTCTGTAATATTAGAAGCATTTTTTAGTGATTATGTATCATCAACTATAACATGCTTACAGCTGGAACTTGTAGAATATGCTCAATTTCTGAAGGGTTCAAGAGGAGGGGGTGTGGAAAAATATTAGTGAGGCTCTATTGGAGGGTGGTTTGAACAAAAATAAACTGTTGTCTTCGTTTCATTTATCTGCGGAATAGCATGGTGGATGCACAGAGTCCTTAGGTTTATGTAAAATATATACTGTTATACCATTACCATTTGTGGCTCTGTCGGTTGGGTCTGCTTGTTGGAGGCAAGCAAACTATTAATCTATTAAGTTTTCATGCATGCAATTATACAAATTTTGTTGAGGAATAAAGTTTCCTGACATCTACATGGTAATATAACCCTATCCTATGATTAGTGTATAACACCCTGCTCAAGCCAATTCCAGTGTTACAGAAGTCAGGAGGTGTATTTTAACACTATCAACAGTAATTGTCAATAACACAGCAGTGAAATGGGAAGTGATTTAATCGATTTGAAAATGAATCTTCATTGTCACTGTCAGAATAGGCAAAACGTTTTACCCTATCAGTAGTATGTTGATTAAATGTTAAAACAAGGTAAAGAACTGGTATATAGCTGCATCAACAAAACAGCAACAATAAATAGAAACATATGACATATGAGACAGGGTTAATCTACTGAGATAGAATTTTCTCCAACTTTATTAGCTTTCTGTTAAAATTACCTTATTTTCTACCATACATGCAAGTAATTGTTTTCACATGATACAAATGTCAAAACACATTAAGGAACAAGTCTGGACCATCAAATGTAATACTGTCACGGGTCTTTTTTCATCATTACACTTAGAAACGAAGAAAACTGTACTTTGTTTCATTTAGATCGAAAACATGCATGTTTGTAATATGTTACTTTTTTTAAAATTCATAATTAAAACATTTTTTTAAAATCTTTGTAATTATCTGTTGACTATATGAATACAATATTTAGAAACAGGTTTTGTTTATTATTAACACTGTTCGCACAGAGAGAAAAGAACAAATGAAAAAAACCTAAAAATTATTTTCATATTTGATGACTGGGAAAGTTACTGCAAATAATACACATGCTTTACAAACTGTCTTCCTCTATAAAAACATGAAGAGCAATTTAACTCAATTTAAGCTTTATAATTAACATGCTGAAAGCTGTCTTGCAAGTAAAAAAGAATAAAGAAGGTTTTATAAGAACTGTGTGCTTAATAAGTTGGAAGGCAGAAGCAATCTTTAAGGGTCTCCAGAAATAAAAACCGCAAACAGATAAATTTTGGTTAATAAAAAAGGACAGATTCTAAGTAAGAGGGGAACAGAAATAAAACACATCAAACATCATTACAGCTGACTGGTCTATTAAAGTCCTTTATTGTCAGTCATGTGACCAACTATCTTCCAATGAAAATATTTGGACAGCTTGGGGCTGAATTTAAATTTCCCACATTAGCCAGCTGTCTGTGTAAATAAACCCTATGAGACCAGGAAGTAGAGCTCAACTGGGACAGTGTAATAAAAGTGACCAAACTGTTACCATATGTTCAGTAGACATCAGGAATTAGGCCAAAAGTAAAAGATATTTGTTACAGTCAGGGGGTTAGCCAGAAATTGAAAGTAGGGTGTCCAAAATGGTCATTTTGAATCACTTTTCAAATAACTGTGAGTCCAATTTTGACAGTTTCCTATCTCCTGCATGTTAAAGTCTCTACAACAGGGTGTCCAAATGAGGCAATTGCTAGCTTCAGGGCGTCCACTTGGACTGGTGTCTGCCTAAGCCCTTGGTTACAGTTCATATTTGTACACCAATACATGTACAGCTTTGCTTTGACTATGTTATCGAAAAACATATTTTTTTGTTTAAATGGGGTTTCATGCAAACTAGGTGTTTTTCCACTCATACGGCTGCACATCCACTCAGAGATAAGAAAAACATCACTTTACATTACTGACAACTAACAAAGATTAATGAATTGATTGATTGATTGATTGATTGATTGGGGCTTAACAACATATTTAAGGTTATTTCACCCAAATGATGGCGTACAAGCCCATTGGGGGAAATAAACCAACCTCGATACCACTGGCAACAAACAAAATCAAGACAGGACAAATACAGGACGATCACAGAATGAATACAAAGACATTACAAACAAATCAGCTTCATGTTGCCCCTTAGCTCTGAAAGCACCAGGACAACAGTAAGCTCTTTCCCATCCCTCCACACAGTGAAAAGAAAGTCACCATGAACTGAAGTGACATTTAACAAAAACTGTGTTCTTAATCATGTGTCTGGGTGCATTGAATTGGGTTCACCAGACCAGGAGGTGGATGGGCGCTGGGTATTGGGCTCACTGGGGCAGTGGATTAGCAGTCACTCAAACTGTTGACATCTGCTCTGAATGCTTCAGGATTTAACCATACCAACAGAACACATGTTTTTAATTTATACAGGCTCTAAAGTCCTTCACATGCCTATCAGCTGTGAACACTTATTAATAAAAGAGAAGATTTAGTTATTAATTGATTTTTCTGTGTGTAGTTTTTGTGTAGGGACATATAAACCTTATAAACCCAACAATTCCCTATTTACTTAAATTTTGGCCACATGCTTGAGAGAGTGTCAGCTGTGCTGAAGAGTATTTAACTTAATAAAGGCAAGCTATCTCGATAGTAGATCTAAAGCAGCCATATAAACACAACCATAAAGCACTGAATGGTTTCCTGTTGGATAATTGATGTTCCTCCTGAGCTAAGCTAGATAGGTATGGCTCTTCTTGAACATGCTGACCCTGACCAAGATTGTTTGTTTGTTTGATTGGTGTTTAACGTCGTACTCAAGGGTATTTCACTAATATGACGACAGAGACAAAAATAAAACGTACAAACAGATAAGCTTTGTTTCCCTTTAGCTCTGAGAAACCCAGGGCAACAGAAAGCTCCTCTTTTCTCGCCTCTTACGATCGACTGAGGAAACCGAGGGAGTATTCTGCGGGACAGGCCAACCCGCTCCCCCACGGGGCGACCCTGACCAAGAAGGATAACCATATGGATGAAGAGCGTCACTGTATTACATACTCAGTACTGGTTTAGCCTGGCTGACCTACCCCCCTAGAAGGAATTTTTGCATAAAAAAAAGTATTTTCTTACTACTACTTTGTGTATTTTTGTGTAAGCTTTATACAGTTAAGCACATAATATTTATTCCTGTGTGTATTTTGATGGCCTTTTGGTGTATTTCACATAAATGTGTACAAAATACTCCAGAATAAACGACTAGACAGGTCTAAGCAGGCAACATGTTGGAATAAGACTAGTTATTTATAAACACTGACAGTTCTGGGGCCTTTATGTGTAACTTTACCAATTTAGATCATCAGATATGTTTTCATTACATAAGAATTGAAATTAGAATTTAGAATTATCTCTTGAGGATTGAGGAGGTTTGGAATTCATAAATATTTGTGTAAGCTCGGAATAGTGATTAACGGATAAAAGAGATGCCAGAATCAGGTTACTAAGACGGATAAAAAAACCAGAGTAATTCAAGCTTGGAGCATTTCAACAAACATAGAGTACCAGTTTAATTTATTTTATATTGAGCTCTAGCTTTGGTCTGAAGAGATGCAAAATTAATTCCAAATACAAGACTCAAAGCACTTGGCTTTTCAAGTTCTACACCTTATTTACCTCCACATAGATAAGAGTCAAACCATATCAATAGCTGTATCTCCACAACATCCTAATGACGGTATAATAAATGTTATACTTGTTTAATTGGTTTGTTTATATGGGGTTTATGTCATAGTACTCAAGAGTATTTCACTCATATGACACAGAATTGTTAACTATTCATTCTGGGCGCAGTATATCAAAGGAAAATCAGTGGTGAAACATGCTTATATAAAAAGGGACGCTGGCCTATGACATATTCAAAGTTTTGATTTGAGAGGTACGGTGATCAATTGCTTGATACAAATTCAAACCATTTGCTTTGGGGATTTTAAATTCTCAAAACAATCTTACTTATATGATGACAGATTGCTTCTATCACATATCCATCAAACTATCAATATTGTGGGCAACAAATAAAAATAGCAAGTTCCAACATCATTTCTTTTCATAAATGAGCCCAAGTTTGTAGCAACCAAGGTTTAAAATAAAAAACAAATGCTGTTAGAAAATCCTGAATCAGCTACCAGTGAAATACGAGATGCAAACGTCAACTTTCATATACACATACACTCATACTGTACGACTGCCTAATAGAAACCATAAAAAAGACAAGTTTTTTTCATTCATAACCACCATGCACATCATCCTGGGATTAAACATTTGTTTGTTTGATTGGGGTTTAACGTAATGCTCAAGTTTATTTAATGTAAGCTTATATGTATAATAGGAGGTTGAACAGCCAGGAACTTGCTTCATTTTTTAAGTAACAATGTGTCCAGTTTGAATGAGTATAATGAGTATCATAGAGTAGTGAAACTATGAATGCGGATTAATCAGCTTTACAAAATGTTACAAAGATTTCACAAAGATTGTCCTTATCAGAAGAAAACCAGCAGTTTATCTAAAGCTTACTCAACAAAAGATGTCTATTCGTTTAACTCCTGTAACCCCAAGTCAGCAGTTTCTTAACTAGGTGTTTCTCCTGCTTTGGCTTGAAACAAACTGTGATCTAAAGTAGAGTGTGCTACCTTAGAAGTAATCAATGATATATCTGTCTGGGAGAAGAGAAACTGTCTGTATGTACGTCTAGTATCTCTTGTAAATCATGGAATAAACAGACGGTATCTCAAAGGTAGCAGTCACGGGATAATTGAAGACTAGGACAGTTCTAACTGAACTTACATATCAGACATCTCCAAAATTATAATAAATATGGGGGAGTTAGACAAGCTAATAGCTAACTTGACATTTCCATTCTCCTTCATGCTCTTTTTTTTGTTTGTTAACAATGTCTAAGCTTGTTTTAGTTCTATCCCCATCAAATAAAAAAAATGGTAACAATGTTAACTTTGGACTTGATGATGTATGACCAGACTTGTTTGTTTGTTTGATTGGGATATAATGGCGTACTCAAGGGTATTTCATTTATACGACGACGTACTGTCCACTTCACACCCTTCCTTGCCTAATAATGGTGGAAAACCAGGAGGAAACCTCGTAAAAAAAAAACCTCCCTCATTGCTGAGGGTCGACAGATGGACTTGATCCTGTGAATGGTACATCAAAGTAGGATTAGTAAGTGCACACACTTTCCACTTTCTGCAAGAAGGGTCAGTCATTTGGTTATAATAGTGAATAAATGTTGTCATCAAACTACTTTCATATCCCCAGTTAACGTTATATATGTGCTGATTCAGAAATCAAAAGTATGGTGTCAAATATTGTCGTTTTGTTTCACTTTTAAAGTAAGTGAGTCCCCAATTGTTACAGATTCCCTATCTCCTGCAGACCGTGGGTGCCAGTGAAAGGCATCAAAGATTCATACTAAAACAGCCCAGACATCACCCACACACCAGTTAATGTCTTTTCTGTGAGATTCTGTACCAACGCCACTAAGATTCGTTTCTCTAAATATATTCATTTGACTGACCTGGTTTTGCTTCAATCCATGAACAACCCATACATACATCATTATATATACGGGTTGTTTACGCTTTGAAGCCAAAATAGATCAGCTTATATAAGCCAATGATTATATTCATAAAAACTGAAAAACTAATTAGAAAAAAATTTGAAAGCAATAAGCGTAGTTCAGTACTTCCTTCTCCATTTTGTTGATAGCAAAGAACAGACAGAAGCAGCAAAAATATTTATTCCATTAGGTGTGAACGAGTTAGGATGGTAGAACACTAACACATCTCCTGGAGAAAAAAGAGCTCAAGATAGTGTTAATGGCATGTTTATAAACCAGTCGGACTATCTAATAATTATATCAGACAGAAGCTTGGCACAAATGCAAAATCTCAACAGAGGAATTTTGTATATATTGTTTTGGGATAGTGAGTAAATGTATTAAGCACAGAAGTATATATACATGTATGAAGGGTTGAAGGCTGAAACAAACCTAGATTAACTTGATCTACAACACCATGCCAACAACAACTGGTTTGAGAAGCATTTTAATATAACGGCTGATTTAACGATACTTTCTTTTGTATCTTCAGCCTTTCTCATTAGGCTGAAAGAATTGGTCAGTTGGTTGATTAATTGAATGGTGTTTGGCTCCATGTTGGCACGTTCACTTACATGACAATGGTGTACTCAATTTATACTCAAACTAGAACCACCATAGCAACTCAAGTGCTATGCTATGTAGGTTGACAGACGATCTCAAACCCGTGGACATAACGCCAAAGTAGGATTAGTAAGCTCCCAAGCTAACCACAGAGGTGGGCCGCTAACAGCGCTAAGTTCAGACACCATGAACATTTAACCAGTAGCCACACAGCAGAACCGTACAAAATCACAACTCTTTAGTTGATTCTGTGCTTAAACATACAACTTTCATCCTATTTTCCAGCTTGGTATTGTTGTTCTATTTTAATTGCTACATATTTTCAGTAACTATCGTGCTAAAAATACCTACTAAATGTCCCATACTAAGTGACAGGCACATGACCATCTAATTAACTCATCTCTAACATACCTGTAATTGTATGGTCAATTAAATGGAGACTGGCTCTAATCAAAACTCAGGTGTCACTTGAAAGGATGGTCACTGGAGAGTTAGATTTATTAGTACCACAATGCCTTTACACTGCAATTACACTTTACCTTAGAGCTGTTAGAAAAAGTTAAACTTTAATATCAGAATACCAGAAACTTAAATTTAGTCTATTGTATTTAGTTGCAGTTTTAACAAAAATTAAATTTATTCCAGCCATACTTTATTTATGAATCTACTTTGTTCTTTTTAAAATAAGGATGTAGATTCTAATTTGCATGCAGGGGTGGAAATGTTTCAAATATTTTGTCAGACATTTTTCCAATTTCGTCCTGCAGGCAATTTGCCACAATGTTAAATTCTGGGGAACTTTACCGGACAATCTTAATTTTTACCAAACATGTCCTGCAAATGTATATAAATTTCCACCCCTTGCATGTATTTTGAAAAGTTGTTTGTTAACTTCTTGCCTGAAGCTGTAACTTTAAGGTTACTTCACACTTATGTTTGTTTGTTTGTTTGATTGGGGTTTAACGTCGTACTTAAGGGTAATGTTCCTTGCCCTAGTATGGTGGAAAACCGAGAGGAAACCTCGTAAATCACATATGATAAAATAGTGAGGTAACCTCAGTCACATGCCCACAAACCGCCCAGATCAGGTTCATGTATGACAAGATACTGTGTCAAAACAAAGAGCTACGACAGTGTGCCCCAATGGATATGAATTCAAGCAACAAACTGAAACTTACGTGTACCTTTTAAATTAAAATTCTTAAATTGAAATTTAAACTATTGTGACTGTTTTATTTTGCTTGAGAGAAATGTTTTGATTATGCAGCAGATTATATCAGCCTACCAATCCACAACTTTGGACAGGGGTTGTAAGTAATACTATAATTGATGAATGTATGTCAGCTCTATTCATATCATTGTCTGGCCACACACAGGCGATATTGTCTTACAGTATGGCATCTACAGCCCACCGCAGAGGGCAAGCAATAAAAAAGTGTTTTCCTAAATAACACTTTTTTATTTCAAAGAGGCTTTAAAGTTGTGAGAAAATTTTATCTAAGAAATCGTTCTTTTGTAAACATTTTTTTTCACAATAAACTGTAGTGTAATCAACAAAGTGAAGAGAAGGCTGGCAATATTCAATTCACTTACGAAAAATTTGAATAAGCTAGAGTTCAACTATAAACTTTATTTCTACCAATTCTACGTAATTCTGTGCCAAATATTCAAAACTAAAATTTAACTGTATTTTTTTTACAGATATATTTAATAAGAATTTTTTCTCCTCACCTGTTTGGAGATTATTGTTAATTAATTCGACTGCTTGCCAACCAAATCTGTGAAGGAACTATTTTGAATTTTTATCTCCCTCGTCTGTTTGGGGATTATTCTTAATTAATTGGACTGCGTGCCAAGCAAATCTGTGAAGGAAACCACCCTCACACTTTTGAGTATGATCTGCTTCTTTTCCTGTTATTTTTGTCTTCTTGGATTCAGGATTGACATATTTGTGTGTTCAGCATACATTTTATGTACCAAATAAGCTTATAACTCCAAAATACAGAAGCCAGGCAGGTCAAATTAGACTGTTTAAGGTAATTGCAGCATTACAGCAACTAAATTACACAGGAATTTTTTTTTTTCTTCAAAAGTTTGAGTTATGTTGTAATACATTAGCAAACTTTGGCAACTAGCTATAAATTCCCAGGGTAAATTGAAAGGTCATGGGTGAGCTACGAGTGAAATACGAGATGCAAACGTCAACTTTCATATACACATTCACTCATACAGTACAACTGCCTAATAGAAACCATGGAAAAGATAAGTTTTTTTCATTCATAACCACAATGCACATCATCCTGGGATTTAACCTTTGTTTGTTTGATTGGGGTTTAACGTAATGCTCAAGTTTATTCAACGTATACATGTATCTATGATATATCATACATGATCAGAGCTGTCTACCCTAAAAGAAATTTTTTGTGTAAGAAAAATTATTTTTTTAGGAGCATTTTCTTAAAATTGTGTGTATTTTTGTGTCACAGCATAGCATCTGACAGTTTAATTTCTGTGTGTATTTTAATAATCTATTGTTGTGTTCAATATAAATTATAATATGTACAAAATACATGTACTCCAAGACACAGTGTTTATTTAATTCTATATAATAGTCAGAAGGGTGTCTCAGTGTCTTTGAGACATGGTTTTAATACAAGAGGCGTTTGAGACACTCGGTTTCTGTAAAATCGAACATGGAAAAGACAGGGAAACAGTAAAATGGTGATTTGAGACACCCTCTATCAGATTTCAGTTCTCCCAGAATACATCCTGTAGACAGGTGTGTATCAGTATTTCTAATACAGGATCATGGATGAAACACAGAGATCTCAAACAGACTGGCTTCCTGGATCTCCCTCAGCTCTAAGAGCATCAGTTCAACAGGCACTTTATGTGCTAATCAACGGCGTATTTCAATTATTACCAGTAATTGGGCAACTTTCAAAAAATGGGTGGCAAACCAGAAAGAAACCTCCACACTTAATAGTAGGTTACTCTCTTAATTTACCTTTGAATCCTCCCATTCTCTGTGTGTGTGGGAGTGTGGGGGCTGTGTGTGGGAGTGTGGGGGCTGCATGAAAGCTGCCTGTAATACAACATGAAACTGGTCTGACAATAACACAAAATTATTTTTTTAAACATTATAGTTGTTTACCTCTTGGTTGTGTTTGTCAATCTCAAGAAGGCAATAAGTCTGTTTTGTCTGGGTTTTATTGTGCAATAGGTACGTCCATGACAGGGCCTATATGTTTGTTTGGCCAATGGCCCGGGTCTTTTTATGCAATACATGGAAGTCAAAGTGTGCAAATTAAGGATGTATGAGCAGTTTGATGATGTGACAGACCAGCTTTGTGATGTTGTACCCTGCGGCAGTGCCCCCTGGGGGCCACAGGACAACAAAAGCTCCCTCTAACCCCTGGGGGCAGTTGCTACTATTAAAGTATTAGTCGCTAACACCCGATTAAATTGCTACATGTAATAGCAGAAAAGAGATAGACCTTGATGGCTTCAACATGGTCTGACGTCACCTAATAAGCTTAGAGGATTAAATTTAATAGCACTTATCAAACAATCCCTGATTGTCATGAGGAAGAAAAACCAGATACATTAAAAGTGCTGCCTTATTAGAATATTGAATTTATTAATAACAAATATCATTTGAATTTAATTAGACCAAACTAGATTCCTGAAGTTCTGTATATATTATTGCACTTGTAGAGAATCAAGCTGTATTTTTGTGTCAGAGTTGTAGAAAATCATTAACAAAATTCTTAAAAACCCTGCTTAGTTTATAACCCCAAGTAGCATGCTGTGTGATGTATAGAGTAACAATAAGGCCCTTTGGATGTGAAAATGCGAGCATTGATAAATTACTGTATAATATTAAGGAGGAGCATTTTTTACTGGGCTGTTATCAGGTAGACCAGGCAATAACACACAGTTAAAGCCCTGTGTCAGATGGGCTCAGCCAACCCCCTGTGATATAGGCTCTACTGGTAGGTATTAATACCCACCAGATAAATGACTTTTCCAAGAATTGATGTTAAAGAGCTAATGTCTGGTGTGATATATTATATAGAAGTTGAAGGGCTGGCTGGAAAGGCTACATATAAGCTTTCTGAGTAATGGAGGAAAGAGAAGTCTCAGGCAAAAGATGCTGGTAGATTCTAAACTGTTGCTTACAAACAAACAAACGGCAATTTTAAAAAAAAGACCATTCTTTTTTTTTTACGTTTAAGTTTTTGGGGTAGGTAGGGTTAAGGGAAACAAATCAATTATTATAGATAGCCTGAGTAGATTGCAATTTTCTGTATAAATCATAACTCTTTTTATTCTTTTCAACACATGTGGAACTTTTTTTTGAATGTCGAATTATTCGATCCACCAGTACAAAGTTCAAGATTAACATAAATTTCAGTGTAGTCTACTTTTAATTATTTTTTGATTGTGGTTTTGATTGGGTTTTAACACATTACTTATGGTCATTTCACTAGTCTGTGACATGCCAGCCAAATGGATGAAGGAAACCGCCTTCTACCAAACAAAGACAAGACAGGACAATCAACATGGCGCAACACAACACAAAGCGATCAGCTTCGTGTTACCCCTTAGTTTGGAGATCACGATAACAGGTGAGTTATCGTTAACTGTTCAAGGACCTGAAATAAAGGACACAGCCAGGACCAGAAGACTTCACACCTGTCAGGAGTTAAATAACCTTGAGTACAGAATAAAATACCAGCAAAAGTTTGCTTAGTTTACACATGATCACGCCTGGAAAATCATGCGACCATGGAGAAATTTAAAAAAAAAAATTATTATTATTATTTTTTTTAAATTTTGTTCATTATAAATTTGTATAAAATCCACTTCATATTGATGTCAAACCGAAAATAGTTGAATTTATCACAAAGTTAATCCTATAGTACATGACGTTTAAGATTTTTTTCAAACCATAATCGCCGTATGTAGAATCTGGTGCCAGGGGTGCACATGATGTTATATGGTCATCAGTAGTGTAGCTACTGAAATAAATGGTTTCCTAAAAAAAAAACAAAACAAAAAAAACAAGAATGAGATAACAATCCAGTATTATTATTTCACAGGTAATGAGATTGTAATTTAGCTAGATTCACAGTCTTCCATCACAGAACCTGCCAGGGAGGTGCATAGGGTTACTCCTCCAAATCACATACAAAGTAAACACTAGGTACCTTGCTGAAAATCCTCTAATAAGCTGTATTAACAACACAAACTGGAATATTAAACAAGACTGACAGGTCAGAACATCTGCCCCATCTCTTTCTGCTGTAATATTTTCTGGCATAGCCTTAAAGCTGCTTGCCCGGCAAGACTTCTTAAAACTGAAAGATTTTAAATCAATGAAATGTTGCATTTTATCAACGA
>JAVFBX010186169.1:0-13916 GCA_034783855.1 Mopalia kennerleyi | reverse complement strand
TTAATATATGTTGACTCACTGGTCTAAAGGTTAATATATGTTGACTCACCGGTCTGAATGTTTAATATATGTTGACTAACTTGTTTGAAGTTTTTTCTATACGTTGACTCATTGGTTTGAAGGTTTAATATTTGTTGACTGACTGATCTGAAGGTTTAATATATGTTGACTCATTGGTCTGAAGGTTAATCAATGTTGATTCAATGGTTTGAAGGTTTAATATATGTTGACTCACTGGTCTGAAGGTTTAATATATGTTGACTCATTGGTCTGAAGGTTAATCAATGTTGATTCAATGGTCTGAAGGTTTAATATATGTTGACTAACTGGTCTGAAGGTTTAATATATGTTTACTGACTGGTCTGAAGGTTTTAATATATATTGACTAACTGGTTTGAAGGTTTTTTACACGTTGACTCATTGGTCTGAAGGTTTAATAAATGTTGACGGACTGGTTTGGAGGTGTAATATATGTTGACTCATTGGTTTGAAGGTTTTATATATGTTGACTCACCGGTGTGAAGGTTTAATATATGTTGACTCACCGGTCTGAAGGTTTAATATATGTTGACTCACCGGTCTGAAGGTTTAATATATGTTGACTGACTGGTTTGAAGGTTTTTTATACGTTGACTCATTGGTTTATTGGAGGTTTAATATATGTTGTCTGGTCAACAGGTTTAACATATGTTGACTCACCAGTCTGAAGGTTTAATATATGTTGACTCACTGGTCTGAATGTATATGTTGACTCACTGGTCTGAAGGTTTAATTTGACTCATTGGTCTGAAGGTTTAATATATGTTGACTGGCTGGTCTGAAGGTTTTAATATATGTTGACTGACTGGTTTGAAGGTTTTTTATACGTTGACTCATTGGTTTGAAGGTTTAATATATGTTGTCTGGTCAACAGGTTTAACATATGTTGACTCACCAGTCTGAAGGTTTACTATATGTTGACTCACCGGTCTGAAGGTTTAATATATGTCAACTCACCAGTCTGAAGGTTTAATATATGTTGACTCACTGGTCTAAAGGTTAATATATGTTGACTCACTGGTCTAAAGGTTAATATATGTTGACTCACCGGTCTGAATGTTTAATATATGTTGACTAACTTGTTTGAAGTTTTTTCTATACGTTGACTCATTGGTTTGAAGGTTTAATATTTGTTGACTGACTGATCTGAAGGTTTAATATATGTTGACTCATTGGTCTGAAGGTTAATCAATGTTGATTCAATGGTTTGAAGGTTTAATATATGTTGACTCATTGGTTTGAAGGTTTAATATATGTTGACTCATTGGTTTGAAGGTTTAATATATGTTGACTCAATGGTCTGAAGGTTTAATATATGTTGACTCACTGGTCTGAAGGTTTAATATCTTCTTCCTATGCAAGTGTCAGTATGTGTAAGACAAGTCTTCCACAATACTATCCCTTGCTGTAATTCGAAGGGAAAATTTCATTGGTAGAAACACGTAGGCTAATCAAAAAGGCATTTACAAATCAAACATACAAGCTTGGCACCACTGGCAATTGACATGTGATGACGCCATGACTTGTTAATGGTACTAATATCTTGCATGTAGCCTATATTACAAAAATAGCCTACTTGTCGTCCTGTGTTTAGACCGCCTCTTTCTTATTCTAAGAAAGCCCCCATCTGACTGGGTAGAGTAAAGAGAGGGCATCCCAAAGTAGTCGTGGTCAACTCTAGCTAACTCCGGTTTTATCGCCTTTGGAGGCAAGGTAAGAAAGGAAGAGCTTAGAGAGGCTTAATGCGACGATCTTCTGTTCCGCCTTACCTCGGGAAGATGGTTTAATATATGTTGACTAACTGGTCTGAAGGTTAATATATGTTGACTCATTGGTTTGAAGGTTTTATATATGTTGACTCATTGGTTTGAAGGTTTTATATATGTTGACGGATTGGCCTGAAGGTTCAATATCTTAGGACTCACTTGGCTGTTTGGTACATCACACAATTAAGAAATAAATTTTGGGTGGCGACCCTCAATAACTGCAAATAAAAAGCAATTGTCCATTGTCTCGGGGTAGGGTGAAGCCGGCTTCAAGACCCACCTAGGACAATACGGGGATTTCCAGTTATGATATTACGACAACAGAGTGACGTCCCTTTGCAAATAACTTTATCGGTTTACGGCAAGGGAGGCCAATCCACGATTTTTAACATGGGTGGTATAGGGAATATTGCAAATTACCAGGTACACATTAACCATATGAATTTCCCTTTCCCATAGCTTAAAATATTATTTTTTGCAAAAGTTAAAATTTTAAAGCTATATTTTCCTAAAAACCAACAACCCACAATGTTAAAGTATAGGCAGGCTGCCCTCCCATGCCATAAAGTGGCAATGTCATTTCGTAAAGGGATGTCACTCTGTTGTCGCAACGTCATAACTCAAAACCTCCGTATTAAACTGGTAGTAGGTTATCTCCCTTTTCTATTTATAGCCCAATGGTATAGAGCTGATGTTTGTTTGAGCATTATTGAGAACTGGACTTTTATTGTCCACCACTACTAAAGTAGGGGAGGACTTGGAAATGCTACTCGGCGTCCGTCCGGCCATCACAAATGTTTGTGAACATGCTAGCTTGAAAACATATTCACCAATTAACTTCAAACTTGGTATTTAGGTTCCTCCTGTTAAGATGACGGATCATGTTGCATTTCACCAAATTTCGTTTAACAAAATGGCCGTTATTACATAATTAAAGCATGTTCATGTCTGTAGGTGTTGTGAACACGATCAGTAGAGAATAAATTCACAGATTAACTTCAAACTTGGTATCTAGCTTCTTCTGGTTAAGACGGAGAATGGAGTACATTTCACCGAATTCCGTTACAACAAATTGGTCGTTATTACATAATTTTAGAATATTCATGCATGTATGTATTGTGAACACCATAAGTGGAGAACAAATTTACTTTGAAGAAAGCTTCCTGCCTTTAAGACAATGGATCGGATTGAATTTCACCAAATTCCGTAAAACAAGATGGCTGCCATTGCAGTATTTTTCAATATTCATTACTGTTTATGTTGTAAACACTATAGCTCAGATTAGCTCTGTAACAAATTCTCAGATCAACTTGAAATATAGCCTCCTTCTATTAAGACAGATGGGATTGAATATTCCACAAAACAAAATGGCCGCCATAGCATAATTTAACCATACTCATATGTACATGTTGCTAACCTCTGCAAGAAATTTTCGGATTAACTTGAAACTTGAAAGATAGTCTTCTCTTTTTAAGACAACAGATAGGATTGAATTTCATCAAATTCTGTAAAACAAAATAGCCCCCAATGCATCATTCTACAAGATTACACATACATGTATGTGGTCTGAACATGATAATTTTGAGATCAAATTCACAGGTTCTCAAAACTGGGAGTTAGCTGAGACTACTAAGACATAGGATAGGATTGCATTTCATCAAATTGCACAAAGCAATATGGTCCCATTGCATAATTTTCTTGATAATTTTTAGAACAAATTCACTAAATAACTGAAAGTTATACTGTAGCTTCCACCCATTAAGACAAATAATGGAATTTCATTTCTCAAAATTCTGTAAAACAAAATGGCAGACATTGCATAATTTTAATATATTTCAAACTTGGAAAATGGTTTCCTCCAGCTAAGAAACTGAAGTGAGTCACAAGATGTGGCTCCGGCAATCGCGGTGGTGGAATTTACGAGGTTTCCTCTCGGTTTTCCACCATAATAGTGCAAGGAACAGTGTGAAGTGGACAATTCGTCTTCCTATAAGTGAAATACCCTTGAGTACGACGTTAAACCTCAATCAATCAATCAATCAATCAATCAAACAAACAAACAAACAAAAAACTAAGAATCTGATACACTGACTAGCTTTCCACTCCGGGAGTATGACTCTGGTGTGGTACTGTTCAAATACACTGACTAGCTTTCCACTCCGGGAGTATGGTGTGGTACTGTTCAAATACACTGACTAGCTTTCCACTCCGGGAGTATGACTCTGGTGTGGTACTGTTCAAATACACTGCTGTCATCGAAGGGAAAAACCCAGACCTGCCTACCTTGTGTATTTTTAAATGAAAAAAAATAAAATGTTTTCAATATTTCAACCGTCGGATTATTTGCTCTGTTTTGTATTTTGTGACTAGTGCCTGAGAGATACGGGGATTCACCATATCCGACTCCTGATTGTCTTAGCCAAACTCTCTACAGTATTCTTTCTTCCTCTCTGGTTTATTGTGGATCTCAGAAAAATACTGAAAGACGAGGACCTGGTAAGAACATTTTTATATGTGTTTAGTTGTATGCAAAATTATAATCACATAAATGGGAATTCACATCAGTAAAGTATAGTATAGTATAATATAATATACAACCTAAATTCTGAAGATAAACGTGCTTTAAATATTTGTAGTACTTTTATTATTTTGGATTATTATTTTGGAGTTCTTTTCATATTTTTGAATACTTATATTTTTTAAGAATACTCCCATAACCTTGGAATGCTTTTATAATTTTTGAATGCTTTAATTATTTTGAATTTTTAAAATAATTTTTGAATACTTTTATTATTTTGAATTTTAAATTATTTTGAAGAATTTTTATAACTTTGAAAAACTATTGCTTTGGAGTACTGTTATTTTTTTGGAGTATTTATATTATTTTGGAGTAATTTTTTTGTATTTAGTTAAATAAGATAATATATGTAGTTCAGAAAATTTGCAAACCTTTACAATATTCAAACTCATAAGTTTCAAACATTTCTTTAACTTATTATGTAGCAACAATGATCACTTTGTCAACAACACAATTTTTGTTTTCCAGATAAACAGTGGCACGTTGAATCATTCACTGTTCCTCTTATTGATTGATGGTGCTCTGACGGTTGTACAGAATGTTGTTGCATTTTCTATATTGGCCTTGGTCACTCCCCTTAGCTACGCTGTCGCCAATGCAACAAAGAGGATTGTAATAATTTCCACCTCCCTCATTATGTTACGGAATCCAGTGACAGTGATGAATCTCCTCGGGATGTTGACTGCAGTGTTTGGAGTTCTTCTGTATAATAAGGTACATAAAGGGTACTCAGTATATATGTCCGGATAATCATCTATTATACTGTGTATCAGCCATATTAAACACCGCAATATAAAGGGCACTCAGTATATATGTCCGGATAATCATCTATTATACTGTGTGTATCAGCCATATTAAACACCGCAATATAAAGGGCAAACTGTTATAACATGCGCCAAAAGTATGTCTCCCACTTTTATTCAAGCAATATACAATATATATAAGTTTTTATAACCAATAAGCCAACCTGAAAATACTCGGCTTAAACAAGACGCATCTGTCATAATATTGTGTTGTTGTTGATGTAACTAACAGTATGCTTTAACCTTGAATTGTCGATGAAATCACAAACTCTCTCACAAAGCACGTGAACTGGTTTGCAAGTGAAGAAGTGTGATGAGCAAAGAATGACTTGAGTTCTCTCTTTACTGTTTCCATTTTACAGCTGCTTTCAGAAATCCAAAGACTTAAGTACTGTACATATAAGTGACAATCTGTAGAAAGTATTATTATAACTCGGAGAAAGTGATTTTGGGGTTTTTATGACGTTAAACCCCAATCAAACAAACAAACAAACAAAGCAAAGAAATCTAGATAGCTTTCTTTAAGGATTACATTTAAATTACTTTTTTTTTTAAATTCACAAAATTTCACATTTTTTATGAAAGCATGCCTTATACTGGTTATTACTTATTATTAGCTTTTCTAGCGATGGATAGAGTCCATACTTTCTGGGTCATATTTCACTTTGGATCTTTCTTCCAACCCATGATTGATGGCATCACACAGTACATTTTAATTTTATGCTAATTTCATGTTGCATTTCTTGGTAAATGATTGTGCAATGGAAATGAATCGATGAATTTAACATTGGCCCCTTTACCATGTTGATAAAAGTATGATCTTTTAATAGTCTGAGAATCACTATTTTCATGAACCTAGAACAGGTGGTTGGTGATTGCTTGAATAAAGCCTGTGGCATCAATTGTGGTTTCCTTCACCGGTTCAATAGTAGTCTGGACATAAAGAGTGAAATAACCTGGAGTAATTAAATACTCTCTGATTTTAGTATTGCTATGTATAGGCTAGTTTCAAATTGAGCCGTTTCATTACTCAAGTGAGATCGTGTCATTTTGAGAAATTAATACGATCTTTAAATCGATCCATCAGGAAATTAATGGTCTTATGTTGCTTTTTATGTTTTTAGGCCAAGTATGATCAACAGCAGGCAAAGAAACGTGAAAAACTTTTGCCCTACGTTAAAAGTGATACAAACTTATCTCGGAACATTTTGTTGAATGGAAGTACAACTCATTGGAATACTTCCGGATTTTTAAATCATCCAAATGGCTACCCTGTTGAACGTTTGCAAATGGATGAAGTTCCAGCATTTTCACAAAGAGACTTTGTACCTCACATAAATCACACTGAAGAGTTCTTACAAAGGGACACAACTGGATACCCAGCTATCAACAGTAGGACATCAAGACCCTACTCAAGGGCAGTGCAAAATGTTTGAATAATAATAAATGTCTTAAAAGTTTATGGAAGAGATATTACACATAGTACACAGTCTAGTACAACAAAGAGAAAGCATTCATTATTTGTTGGAAATTCAGCGCTTTGTTTTTGAGTAGGTAGTTCACTGAGATGTGGGGAAGGTTTTTTATATGGTTTCTTCCCAGTTTCTCACTAAACAACGCCAATGCAAGATCATCAAATAATACGGGGATTTCTGGTTATGATGTTACGACAACAGAGTGACGTCCCTTTGTGAAATAACGTTATCAGTTTACGGCAAGGGAGGGCTAATCCATGATTTTAAAACATGGGCGGTATAGGGGATATTGCAAATTAACAGATTTATGTTAATAAAACCATACGAATTTCCCATTCCCATAGCTTAAAATATTATTTTCTGCAAAAGTTAGAATTTTAAAGCTATATTTGCGTGAAAACCAACAACCCGCAATGTTAAAGTATAGGCAGACTGCCCTCCCATGCCATAAAGTGGCAACGTCATTTCGCAAAGAGACGTCACTCTGTTGTCACAACGTCATAACTCGAAAGGTCCGTATTGAAATAACCTTTAGTTTTATGTTTAAACCAGTCAAACAAAAAATCTAGATTTGTAATAAGCAGGGGAGTATTTGTGAAAAGAAAGCCTCCCATTCAAATACTGCACGAATTAAACAAAAGTATGCCCCAGTGGTTTTTGTTTGTTTTTGTTTTTTTGGCATTCAGTTTGTGTAAATCCCAGTTTAACCTGAAATCTGGTGGCACTGACATAGGAGTGAGATAGTCTATTAAAACACGAAACAAACAAAGGTAAACATGAAAATTATTCCATTATTTAAGAAAATTTCTCACTTTTTCAGTAGTTTTTCATTGGATGTACTCATTTTCTTTTTAAAATCTTGGAAATATTGTTATAATTCCTCCATTTTGGGGAAATTTTGTTGTTAATAGTTTTGTTATCCTGTGATGTAACTTATAGTAAATTAATCATGACTATTTAAATTTTCAATCAGTTTATTGTATATGTTAAAAATTAGCCTTTAAATTTTTAAGAATATATTTATTTTTAAACAAAGAATTTAAAATCAAAATAGCTTTCGATCAACCTGCATCTAGTAATGCAATACTGTATTCCTACATATTGACCATGGATAAATGTTATCATGACAGGTAAACACTAGAACTCAAATGATCTCGTTTACCAGGTGTGATATTGCACTTTTGTAATTAAGCAACTCTGTTATGTAGTTCATGCGGCTTAAGGTCACATAATCAAATCATGTGAGATGCCGTTTAGTTATTAAAATGTATAGTGGCTTGACATCATTTCACGTTATGTTTTTAATTTGTTAAACTTAAATTTGATTGAAAACTCTAAAATTTAATCTTTTTCTAGTTTATTCATCATGGCAGTCATTGAAGAGTCTTTTTGTGTATCTAAATTAGAAATGCATGATGCAGATTTTCACCCTTAAACTGTACAGCCCTTTACCGGGAATTGATTGGTCCTACGACTAATTCTTAATTCAATTCTCAGTAAATTGTAAAGGATTCCTTTGTCAGCCCACTTTTTGGGGAAAACTGTACAAAGACAACAACAACAGAATTGTCTAGTCGATACAAGCGAGCCATTTTCTTTGACTAACATAGTCATATACTACTGCTAGTGAAACAAATTCATTTGTACCGGATTCTAATTCCCTGCAATGTGTATTCATTTGTACCAGATTCTAATTCCTGCAATGTGTAATTATTTGTACCGGATTCTAATTCCCTGCAATGTGTATTCATTTGTACCAGATTCTAATTCCCTGCAATGTGTATTCATTTGTACCGGATTCTAATTCCGTGCAATGTGTATTTATTTGTACTGGAATCTATTTCCCTGCAATGGGAATTCATTTGTACCGGATTATATTTCCCTGCAATGTGTATTCATTTGTACCGGATTCTAATTCCCTGCAATGTGTATTCATTTGTACCGGAATCTAATTCCCTGCAATGTGTATTCATTTGTACCGGATTCTAATTCTGTGCAATGTGTATTCATTTGTACGGATTCTAATTCCCTGCAATGTGTATTCATTTGTACCGGATTCTAATTCCCTGCAATGTGTATTCATTTGTACCGGATTTTATTTCCCTGCAATGTGTATTCATTTGTACGGATTCTATTTCCCTGCAATGTGTATTCATTTGTACCAGATTCTATTTCCCTGCAATGTGTATTCATTTGTACCGGATTCTAATTCCCTGCAATGTGTATTCATTTGTACTGGATTCTATTTCCCTGCAATGTGTATTCATTTGTACGGATTCTAATTCCCTGCAATGTGTATTCATTTGTACCGGATTCTTATTCCCTGCAATGTGTATTCATTTGTACCGGATTCTAATTCCCTGCAATGTGTATTCATTTGTACCGGATTCTTAATCCCTGCAATGTGTATTCATTTGTACCGGATTCTAATTCACTGCAATGTGTATTCATTTGTACCGGATTCTAATTCCCTGCAATGTGTATGCATTTGTACGGCTTCTAATTCCCTGCAATGTGTATTCATTTGTACCGGATTCTATTTCCCTGCAATGTGAATTCATTTGTACCGGATTCTAATTCCCTGCAATGTGTATTCATTTGTACCGGATTATATTTCCCTGCAATGTGTATTCATTTGTACCGGATTGTAATTCCCTGCAATATGTATTCATTTGTACCGGATTCTATTTCCCTGCAATGTGTGTATTCATTTGTACGGATTCTTATTCCCTGCAATATGTGTATTCATTTGTACCGGACTCTATTTTCCTGCAATGTGTATTCATTTGTACCGGATTCTATTTCCCTGCAATGTGTATTCATTAGTTCCAGTTTTTTATATTCCACTTATGTAGTTCAGTTGGGATAAAAATCAGTATTTGTATTATGTCACGGGTTGTTTCCTTTTCCGATTGGTCTGACACGCCGTGATATGAGTGAGCTGAAGTACCTATCAAACTAAACATTAAGAAGAGTTCATAATCTAGTTATATTGTTAGCCCTTCCAAGCTGTTCCTTCACCATCATGTAAGTGAAATAACCTTCAGTGTGGCTTTGAACACCAATCAAACAAACAAACTTTTATGGATGCGTTCATTATTACCCATATATCTACGTGTGCTTCATATATGTCACTTAATATATATACCATGTTCATTGCCATTACCTTCTGCCTGTCATTTCCCTAGAATGGACAAATTGTGTATCGTATTGGCCTATCATTAACTTTAGTATAATTTATTATTAAAATGAAGGTGAAAGGTAACATTTTCCGGTACTTCCATTACTTCAATGCACTTCGATAACGCTAATGTACATTTTGTCTTCTCTTTATTTCAAATTGAGACCCGTATTAACTAAGTTTTAAAGATATTTTGTTATAAAGGAAAAAAAAATCAGGATTTCCTTCCTCCAGTGTTGTTTCACTATAGCGAAATATCACTCAACCTTGAGTTTCTTGTTAGGTCACGTACAAAAAGCCATACCATTCTTGAAATTCTTGTGAACGGAGCTTTGTTCTATATCAGGTATAAGTTGCCCGCTGCTGTGTGTGTCTTCATTTGTGAGGAGGAAAGAGAACCGTTTGCTGGATTGCATGTTTAGTCAATGAATGGTTTTTGTGTCAAAGTAAATATTAACATGGTTTTCCTCATTTTGGGAGAACACTTTCTTAGTTTGAACAGATTTTAGTTCAGAAAATGTTGCAGGTAGAAACCCGTTCTGGAATCGAACCCACGACTCTCAGAGGTAGGCACCGTATCGCCAGCACTGATTTGGAACTGTTTACTTTCAGCTGTGTCCATCTCCTGTCAGAGTGAAGTGCATGTCCGCTACTTAGAAAGTTAGTCCGCTGAAGTCTATTTTGTAGATGAGATGCCCGAGTGGCCTCAGTGCATGGCAGGCGTTGACTGCTGGCGATTTGGCCTCCTTGGTCGTGGGTTCGATTCCCAGACCTGTTTCAATCTGCAATATTTATGCACTAGAACCTGTTCAAACTCGAAAATAATGATGTTTATTGACCAATCCAGTAATGTTGGCAGTTACTTAGTCGTCGTCATCTTGCCTTATTTTAACGACTTAAATTCAGGGGGATTCGTTGACATTAGCGGCTAGGGTGCAGTGACCTCCTATATGCCCTTAAGCTCATATTCGCCATTCAGCTAAATGTTATAACATGAGTTACATCAACTCTTTGCTAACAGCACCCCCATAATGCGTGCAGCCAATTCGTCCTCACCTATGTATTGGATTGGTCAATTTGTTGCCATGAAGTTAAAACCCAAATCCTTTCACGAGGCTTATAGTTTGAACTCAATATTTGAAGGGTAGGATTTGGCCATAGCTTTATTGAAACAAATGATTACGGTTTAATGATCTGTAATGACATACAGATATTTACACTTCGTAACAGTTACTTTTTATGGAAACTAAATATGTCCAATATCTCTCAGAATAAATTATGTTTTAACGTTGAGTTTATCCATTAGGAATTGTTTTTCTTTCTTTCTAATCAAGTCCGGGTTATACCTAATAATTAAATAAGTGCTAATAGATCCAATCAGCCAAACCTGGCGTGGTTCTAGTGACGATATCATCACTATGCTCGGTCGTGGCTGGTGTACGAATATGCATCAAAATCGTACACTTTGTTCGCGGGAAGACTATTAACTGGGGTATACATACCAAACACTGAGGTATACATACCATACACTGGGGTATACATACCATACACTGGGGTATACATACCATACACTAGGGTTTACATACCATACACTGGGGTATACATACCATACACTGGGGTATACATACCATACACTGGGGTATACATACCATACACTGGGGTTTACATACCAAACACTGGGGTGTACATACCAAACACTGGGGTGTACATACCAAACACTGGGGTGTACATACCAAACACTGGGGTATACATACCATACACTGGGGTGTACATACCATACACTGGGGTATACATTCCATACACTGGGGTATGCATACCATACACTGGGGTATACATACCAAACACTGGGGTATACATACCAAATACTGGGGTAAACATACCATACACTGGGGTATACATACCATACACTGGCATACATATTTTTCGGTAAATTCCACCCACTGAGCCTGACTGTCAAATATTTTCTGACAAAAACACTTTCACACGCTGTGGAATTTACCGAAAAATACAATGTTGGGGACCGAAATTGATTGCTAAACACGTTGACGTAACAGCTTGGCAGTTTACAGTGAATAAATCGGTAAATTCGTTCTCTACTTTTGTTTTAACGGTGCGCAGTGTTTTGCGCAAAATCCCTTACGTAAATTGAATCGAAAGATAGGACGTCGAGGTACTGTCAATGTCCAAATGATAATTATCAAACGTCGACGGCTTATTTAATAGGACTAGGCCATCTATAGGCTTATACTAGTATATGATATTTGGTAAATTACCGCAAATTGCCATTCTTTAAATTACTATTGTATACATACATCGGGACCATGAAGTACTGCAGATCGATGCCATCCATATTCAAGTTTTAACCAAATTCAGTTATTCAGAATTCAATTTATTTTTTCCACTTTAAGTTAACCCACATTGCCCATTTACAGGCGGATTTTCTGTCCCTGTTGCGAAGATTATAGATTATACCCGGGTGACATCCTAAATAGAAACTAATTTGATGGTGCGGGTTGATCACAAAGTGCAGTCTGCATTGAAACGTTGGATAGAACTTAATGGTTAGAAAATAATGTTTATCCATTAACATATCTGACAGATTTACTGAACTGTTAAAACGCTAAACCAGGCCTATTTTATAACGTCATACGGAAACCCACTTATGACGTACGCTCCAATATGCAGCGGCTTTTATATATATTTACTATTGAACGTCCATTTCAGGATAATCAAGATGTATATCAATGAAATAAAATCCCGCTGTATGTTAAGAGCGTACTTATGACGTGGCGTAGATCAAGATATTTGACGTTAATACACGCTGAACAACCGGCCTCGGGTGGATCTTTTGTTACGTGATAACGTACGGCTCTATACACAAGAATAGTTTTGCATTGTAACGTCTCCGGTTCTGACGTTAACCGCCCCTAGTTGTCAAAGGCAACCGCTGTTGTATAGTCAACGCAGATATTTCTTTGGCGAAAAAAATTCACGGTGCCGGGGAATAGCGGGTAAGTTCAAGCATGTACAAACAAAACACAACACAGGTGTCCCATTATCGACATTTGTTGGTCAAATTGAAATATGTAGTCGTTGGCAGCTGAATTAAAGATTGGGCAACGCGCCTACTAATTGTTGTACGGTCTTGTACTGTCGATTTGCAGACTTTGACATGTATGATGCAAAAGAAGTTTGTCGCATTAAGACTTTCTTCCTTTCCTAACTTGCCCGCAAGGACGGGAAACCCCGTGGTAACTAGAGTTACCTCACTAACATTCGAGGGACATCTCTTTACCTCACCCAATCAGGTTGGAGCTTTCATTAGAAAAGTAAGAGGCGTTTTAAACACAGGATGACAAGTAATGCGTGTAGATATATACGCACGACTTTATTGACGGTGGCGCCACACTTGTTTCATGTCGACAGACGTTTGTTAACCAATTATTTCTATAATAGTCCGATTATAATTACATTTTTGTCACGTTTTCTTGGCGAATTGAAGCATGTAAGGATGAAAAGGTGAACGTCTCCTCTTACGCATTTTGACCATTGCAATGGGAAGATGTCTTAACAATGCCTTGCTTGTACAGATCGTTATCAAGTAAAGCACAGTACATCATACTTGGTCGCGATCTCTGGAAAGAGCTACAAAGAAGTTGTTATACATACCAAAGCTTTCCAACTTAGGGTATACAATGTGCAATGTGCCAAATGGTAATTAGATATATATCTATGTTTCGGACATCCTTTCCGGTCACGGCATCTACACCGCCACTACCACCACCCCCTTACTGACATTTGATCTTAATTTGGAAATCTCCCACTTTAGCTATGGGTTTAATTCACAGGGTGGGGGAGGTCTAGATGAGTGGGTAAAGGCGGAAATCCGTAGAGGGGTAAATGTCTGACAGGAAAAGAGCATAACATACATTGGGAGGGAGGGGAGCCGGGTCGTCGATCAGTTAGGTTATCTATGCCCAAGGCGTTGGGATTGCGAACATGCCGGGAGGGGGGCAAATTACCCCAAAATCACACCTAACAACACAAATTGACGATATACCACAGTTTGGGGGG
>JAVFBX010186158.1:0-13919 GCA_034783855.1 Mopalia kennerleyi | reverse complement strand
CAAGGATATAGGCCTATGAATTCTCAAGTATCCTAATCTCGGACATTACGTATAACTTTGTTCCCATCTTGACTACTACTAAAAATTTAAAAAAAGTATTTCGATTACAGTTATTGACGGTATTTCCAAAGACTGCCTTTTCAATTTGATGCGCAGCTCATTTATAGAATGCAGTATTAGGATATTCTAACATTTTGCAAAGAATTATCATATTTATATGTCGATGATACAGGCCACTGCTTGCTGGCCTCTCATTTTCCATTGATAAACTGTCTTGATTGTCGATCAGAAATAAATTTTCTGTATTTTTTGTGGTGGCATTGGTTTGAATTTCAGGATAGAATTTGTGTGACTTCCCTTGCATACTTAGTTCTGTTCCGTGTCTGGTTTTTATTAACGCAGTACTGTGCCAAAGGGAGAGAGATGAAATCTATGCCAATGGAAAAACCTCAAAGCTATCTTGTGAAGATTTATATGTAACGCTTTAGTCATTATGTCCTTAAACAGGGCACTGTTCGCAACGGAGAAATATTAAAAGATATAAAGTTTGAATTTGAACTAAAAACTATAACATATTTATAAAAATTATAAAAACTGTTAAAGGGACAGAGGTCTGTTTTTCGACCTAAACTTATTATTTTTATTGCAAATTTTCAAAGAAAAACATCTGTTTTGCAATTGCAATCGAGTAAGCATAGCTGTTAATTATTTAAAATCAGGCGGGACTGACGTCATTGTTCGAAAACACAGTCGGTCACCAGTGTGTCCGTTTGATTATGAATGCATAGGAAGGCATCTGTAACAACACGGCGTATACACAAGCTTGGTCACCCACGCGCAATGTTTATCAGTTGCACACATATCAAAATAGTTATTTGGGTAACACATACGTTTAGTATGTTTCAGCCGACATGCGGTTTTAAAAATCCGGTTTTTAGTACCAGGTTGATGAGTTCAAGCGGTTGTTTGTTGTTGTTGTTTCGCTTGGGGACGGAATCCTCACTTTCGGCTTTATAGCATCCACAAGTACAGGCAATAGGTCACAGCTACGACAAGATGATATAACTACCGTATTTTGGAACAATGACGTCAGTTCCGCTTTTTAAATTGACTAATTAACGGCTATGCTAATTCGATTGCAAGTGCAATACACAAGGTTGTCTTTGAAATTATACAATAAAAATACTAAGTTTAGATCTAAAAACCGTTGACTTCCCCTTTAATGGTTACAAAATACAATAATAACATCAACTCGGATTTGTTGAGCGAGCCAGCTTCCCTCGCGACAGAATATTTCACGGGTTGTATGCATATCATGTAAGTGAAGTACGACACTAAAACCAATATTAACAGCAAAAATGTTGACTTATGCGATTACTGATTGTTAGGATTGTAAAAAAACCCACTAATGTTATGCTTATATCCGATTTATTCCTTTAAACGATATGCATATAAGCTGACTCTTTAACATAGAATAAGATACGAAACGGTTTTGCACTTTGAATTTCTATGTATTTATGCGGGTTATTCGTTTAACCGACTTGCGTATAACCGTGCCCGACTGTAATATTTTCATGTTGTGGTCGTCATTGAAGAACATCTTATTTTAATAAAACATACAAGGAAAGGTTTTAGTTATCATGGTGACAAGAACTCCAGTGTAAACTTTAATACGTTTTAGTTTATAAGAATGTTTATATAATGCTTGATTTATTCATGCTGTTATGTTCTTGTCTTAATGACTGAGACTCTTAGCTGTCTTTAGCAGACTGTCCTCTCCGCTTGTGGGTGTGAGATAATGGAGAGTAACGGAGCCAATTTCTGTTACAATTGATAAGATAAACGACCTCATCAGTAATCCAGCCAAGTACTCCTACAATTTCAAGTATGTGTATTAAAAAAATCGTTAATCTTTCTTCTGCTTTCGAGCGTGTCGACTTTCCGGAAACCACGGTCAAACTTTGGCTAATTATATTCAAATTTCCTACATAATATCCATTAACACGTTTTGAAACTGTATATAGGATCAAGTTAAATGCATCACCACAGTAATCTTTTGGCTCCCTCGTGATCTCCAGGGGCAGTTTTCTCACAACTGTGAACCAAGCTAACTGTTTAATACAGGAGTTGCTCAACATAATTGTTTGTTTTTTTAATTTTGACGTGACGTACATTCCATTGTGACGGAACGGCCTAGACTGCAAAGCTATATAGAATAGATTAATGCAGCTTTATTTACATTTCCATCAAAATAATTAATCAGTTAAATTAACTTTCGAATCACGTTAAATTAAGCGATTGAGGGCGTTAAATAAAGTATGGCCATTATTGACTGAAGCCATCTGGGAATATACCAGTAAGGGAGATAAATCTAATTTTATCAGATAAAAAGCAACATTACCAAATCACCACTAATCGTGATTGAGTTTCCGACGAGCAAGACAATGTATTATTTCAGCATCGAACATAAGTAATCTACTTGTTCAGAGTTTTTGTCCCATTCAATTATCTTAATTCCGGTCTTCGATAATCAATTGTGTTTAAATCTAGATAATTATCTTTAATCTCAGTGTTTCTATTTCGAGAACAATCACTCTAATGGTTTAGTAAGCAGAATGGCGCATGGTTTTCTTTGTATATCCTTATATTAATATATTTATATGTATAGATAAAAATAGTTATGTGGTGTCGACATTTGCTCATTACGTATTAAAAGCCCAGCCAAGAACTTAACGATCTGTGTTGTTATATTGACAAATTGCAGGCTTTTCATCGTGTATTTATAATACATATGAATAGAATGATCCTCGCCGAAAGAATTTCCGTTTAAAGAATTGGATATTATAGCTTCAAAGATGAGAAACTGGAAAATTTTGTTACATTCCTGACTGGTGGCTACATAAGTGTTTCCATGACTGACACTTTGAAATTTAAGCGTCATATTAAATACTGAATAGCTGCATAAAACTTTATATTTTTGATTTATATCTCGTTTAAATTTCTGTGTCCTATTAATACTTGCTGCACCTGTGTCGTATAAGATACGTAAAATATAGTTGAATATGGAGCTCCATATATAATGTCTGCTTAACACGAAACCAATGAACTGCCCAGCAGAGAAAACAACAACTACATAAATGATAACACCCTGTGTTTTATTTGCTAAAGCACAGGTTTATACATGTTATTTACAACCCGGCGTTTAGGAAATTACCAAGGATCAACAGAACAGAAAATCGGGTTAGTTGAGATGGTAAATTGATCTCGTGATAGAATTGTTAAACACTTTACTATTGGTGACAAAGTTCAACGTAAATTGGATTCTTTGCAACAAGTCAGTGTTCAGACATAGACTCTAAGAAAAAAAGGCTCTAGTTAGAACCTTTAAAGGTCCTTCGAGTGTACACAGGTGGACAAGATTACGTAATGAACACTGATTAGGTTTAGTGAAAATATTCCTTGTGAAAACAGAGTTTTTTTAATTTAAATCTCGAATGCTGATAACACTGCTGTAGACTGTTCACAGCCAGCTATTGCAGAGAGCAGCTTAAAGGGCTAAGGACTGTATCGATCAGAACTTTCATTCTTTCAGGACAGAGTTCGATATGTCAATTGAATACATGTATAACAGACTTGTGGAACATGTCTGACATGTTATGTAAAACATGTTACGAATAGGATGTTAAGAACGCCCGTCGTCGTACATCCATACTAACGCGTAGTAAAATACAGTTGGTAAATATCGAACTTTGGTTCGGGCGGTGGAAATTTGAACACTACAAACATCCCAAGCCATCTTTACCCAGATTTTGTCAGGTCACTTAATTTAAAGCTAGAATCAGAAAACTATTGTTATATTTATCCTTTACTTAGTTTCTGATATTTCACTTGTGACGACTTTACTTCATCGTTTATTGTCGGAAAAGCGCGACGAAACGTAAAGAAAATTGTTCCTTTTTTGGGAAGTAGGCGTTAAGGGGGATTCAGCCGTTTGGTATATGTCCGTCAGAGCCACGGCGCAAGCCTCGTGCAATCTTGCAATGACTTAACGAAACCATGAGTTTTATCATGTATATGCACATGTGTCAAATGGATGTGTGTGTGGACTTTTACGTGTCAACGTTCAAACGCTGAACGAACTATTTGCGTAAGAGGTATCATAAACTCGACGTCAGGGTCTTGGTCGAGTTTATATAAGCATTGAGATTCCGATATGTACAATAGAAAACTGTATGTACATCATTAACCAAACATACAGTTATATTTTTGGTGTATAATGACATTCAAATAAAGATATCTGGATGGATTAAAACGTGAAAGCGATAAATATATCATTCACGTGATTGTTTTATATGACGTTTACAAATATCTGCAAGTTTCACCAGGCAAACCCATGTTTTCTTTTTGTCGAGATTGGTTTGCATGTTTTAGCGGCATGGACATATATAAAAACATAACCTGTTTAAGACGTATGGTACTGTATTGAAAAGTCACACAGAGTGGTGAACTGTACTGTTTAACAGTGTTTGATGATTTACTAGACAAAAACAATCTAGTAAAGAAAACCCTTCACGATAACCAAAGCCACAAGTGGAATTCTTTCAACAAAATGTAAGACAGAATAGCCTATCTGAGCTCAGAGCGCCATGGGGCTCAGCAAATCCTTATATTGCATACTTATAAGCGACGTGTCAAATTGAAAAGGCACAGTCTTTGAAAATACCATCAATGACTGCAATCGAATACTAATAAAATATTTCAACAGAGTAGTCAAGTTGGAAACAAAGTTATAAGAATATTCCGAGGTTAGGATACTTGAGAGTACATAAACCCTTTGCGAGTACATTGATTGCGTTTGATGTTGAAATTATCATCTTTACATAACATAATTAGCCGTTAAAGCCATTATGTGGTTACGTTGGTTTTTGTACATTCACGTCCGATTGATCCTGTTTATTGATTTATTTTCCTGTGGTTACTGTCAATAATCTCTATGCTTTATTTAACGTATTCACACGCTTCAGTTAACGTGAATCTGCGGTGCATTTAGCTTATTCATTATTTTGATAGAAATGAAATGAATGTGAATTGACCTGTTCATGAAATCTTTTCGGTCTCTGATCAGGAATTTGGCAACCAAGAGATGTCCTTAAGCGGTATAACCATCTCCAAGTTAATACTATTGTTTTTTGTTTTTTACTTTATTCCCTTGGGCGTATTGAAACAGAGAGAAGCCTACGTTTCTGGTCTTTTGGTTCTTGGCATTTGGTTCTTTGACGGCATAACTTTATAGATATTAAGTGGAGCGACAATGAGTGTGTCCATGACGTTAAATAGCTATTTCTTTAAAATTTATAAAAACAACCTGCTCCGATACTATGCTTAAAGGCTTACGTAGGTAACTGTTTATATGATTTTATAATTTTTATAATTTTATAACTGAAACTTAATCTCTTTTATCATTTCATCGTTGGGAACAGTGTCCTAGTTAACGACATAATGATTAAAGCGTTACACACAGATCTCCATATCGTAGCTTGGAGATTTTTCAATTGGCATAGATTCCATCTCTCTTCATTTGGCACAGTACTTCATTAATACAAACCAGACACAGAACTGAACTAAGTATGCCGGGGAAGTCACACAAATTCTATCCTGAAATCCAAACCAATGCCACCACAAAAAAAATCACAAAACGTATTTCTGATCGACCATCAAAACAGTTTATCAATGGAAAATGAGAGACCAGCAGGCAGTGGCCTGTATCATCGTCACAGGAATACGATAGTTCTTTGGAAGACATCAAATGTAAGTTGATCCCTCGGAAGTTGTTTTTATACTTGTTTATTGTGTAAAGGACCACTGCACATAACTCGTTTGACTTGGTACATGTACTTTTTCAACCCTCTTGAAGTAAAATTATGTTATGCGAGATGAGAAGAATAAAAACAACTGGTTACAATTATTTACACATCATAATGCTGAATATTTCTAATACGACTTACGCAAAAGTTTAATAAACAGTTAGGCCCTGGCTCAGTCGATAATATAGCAACCGGTTACTGTTGGTGTGTTATTATACCAAATAATCATCTGACATATATAAACTGCACTTCAGTCAGTTAATAGCAGGACATTTTCGTCTTCAATCCAAAATTATCCTGTATGTATGCGTTTTTGCTTTTGTGTTGTTTGTTTTCATATTGATTTTTGGGCTCTTGAAACTTGTTGGAAGGGAGGAAAAAATGACCTTTTTTAAGTTGCATATGTTGTACTTTTTGTCACTGGCTGAAACTGAAATAGTCCACTTGTTGTGTCTTGTAATAGCTCCCAAATAAAATGACGAAGGGTGGTTAATGGAACTGAATATTCAATACTCGGTACTTCTCGGAGGATGTAAATATAATGTTCGTCAAAAATGTTCTAGAATAAGTGCTAATGCGTTATAAGGGCCGATCTGGTTCTGCACTAATTTTCTCCGTCGTTTGAATAATTTTACAGGAAATCTGGTAGTGTTTTCGGTGTATCGCGTTCTCGTTTGATAAATGTCTAGATGGTTTCCGGGTGAGGGTCAGGGGGGTCTATTAATTAATGTTGCCGTGGATTCCATATTCAATCCAAAGATAACAAGATTCGTCGTTGATTTTGTGCGGATCAATACAATTAGTGATAAAGGGGGAACAACTCCGATTTATTTTAATGAAAGATGTATTTTTAAACACCTGGCCTATTTCTAATGTTGATTTTATGCTTGTTTGATTGAGGTCCATTGTCGTACTCATCGGTATTTCACTTTTATGTAGGACGGATTGTCCATTTCACACTGTTCCGTGCTTAATACGGGATAAAACCTCGTTAAATAAAGAACAGCGATTGACGGAGCCACATCGTGGGACTCACTCATATGCTTTATGTCCATAGACGAATAATCGAGAGCGCGAGGGGTACATCGAAGCAGGATTAACGGGCTTTATGATAATATCAAAAGTTATTGTATGCGGGATATTTAATAATATCGATGATTTATTAGATTTGTTTAATGATGGTCTGTTAAATACTCTCGACATTGAACACGATGTTTGTTTATATTACACTCTTAAAAACATATGTCCTTATGGAACCCTTTAAGGCTCTTCAGTCAAAGCTCTGGTGGAACTCTTTATGATTCTGTTTGGAACCCTCACATCAACTATTCCAAGTATGTCTCCCTTTCTTTTTATATCTTAGAACCTGTTTTGTCGTAATAGTTTCATCTTGGTTCCGTCTTTTCTAAAGAACAGTTCTTGCCATTATAGTTCCATACAGATGGTTCCAATTTCTTTAAGGAACTTTAAGAGTGTAAGGTCTAAATATGGTCTGACAATATAGATCCCATGTTCCGTGTTGCACAGTCCCGTGACTCGGCAGAACATTGAACATGGAACTGTTGAACCTGAAATATATGAATAAATTTGTTGGTATTCATATTTCGAAATGTCGATTCAGTACAGTTCGTTGAAATATAGGCATAATTTACAGGAGAAATTGTTTACAACCAAAACCGTATGTTGGTTATCGATGTGAGTAATGTAAATGCGAGCTGCCCTTCGCTTTACCTTCATCACCATCATTCCCAAACACGGAGCATAGAGTGCCTTCACAATTTCTCTGAGAAAATGTCGCACGAGTTAACAGCTGCCTCATTTCTCATCATTATCTGATACTCAGAGGGTCCACGGGGAGTCTACCCAAGCTTTCAACAATCATAGTTATCAATGACAAATGATTGTGTTGCTGTCCTGGCTTCTAGAGATTGGTGATTGGAATGTACCAAGCTGAACAATAACGTCAACATGCCCTAGTAAATCGAATGTTTACAGTGCAATCCACAATAACATACAAATGATACATAGAGAGTTCGCATTTAGGATAAACTGTTAAGCACTGCTTTGTAAATAAAACAACACTGTAAAGAAAACACGTGCTTAGGTTAACGGCATTATTTACATTTTTACATTGATTTATCCTAAGTCTGCTAAAAAAAACCTAGTAACTGACAGTTGTCAATGACAGTGCACGAGGTGTGGTTCTCTTTATCTCTAGAGTTGCTGGAATATATGTACACTTGAAATTACTTCAAAGAAGTCATCAGAGCAAGTGCCAAAAGACCACTGCCAAAACACCCAACACGCCACTGTCAAAAACCTAATGCCAAACTACGACGACCAAAACACCCAACACACCATTGTCAAAACACTAATACCGAAGCATCATTGCGAAAACATCCAACACACCACTGTCAAAACACTTATGCCGAAGCACCACTGATAAAACAACCAACACACCACTGTCAAAACACTTCTGCCGAAGCATCATTGCTAAAACATCCAACACACCACTGTCAAAACACTTCTGCCGAAGCATCACTGCTAAAACAGCCAACAGACTACGGCCAAAACACTAATGTTTTTATATATAATACTGCATTGATACAGATACAAAGTATATCAGACGAAGCCTTAATTAGAATATATCCCAGTTACTAATATGTGCTTACAAAACGAATAGAGTTATTCAAATAATATTATAAATATTCCCAATGAAAAATCCTTTACAACATTAATCCATTAATATTTCATATTGGAGCTATATGATATTTTACAATGTTTGTTTCTTTAAGCCATATTGTTAGCCAACATTTTAAATTAACAAATAAAAAAGAAGTAAATTCCACACAAAAAATTAGTTAAAGATTCCATTTCTAAGATTCAGCGGAACTGGACGCCAAGTACGACGGCGTTTCAAGCATGGAGGAGCAGCTCTACATTTTTTATTGTGACGTATGAGATTTCCGTTTAACTGAATAATGCATTAAATCACTACGGTTATTCTAGGATACGATGTAAACTAGATCATATGACAGAGTCAATGATGCTGTCAGAGACAGGAGACATGCGCTATTTAACCCATCCTCCAATATCCTCTTTTTTAAAATCTTCTCGAAGTAAAATTCGGCAGAGATTATCTTTTTTAAGTCTTGCTCGTAGTAAAATTCAGCAGAGGACATTCATACTGTCAAAGTCCATCCCAATGCTAAACGTGTGAAGAAGTAACGAAAAACTTGCAACATTCGTTGTTGTTGCTGACAATATTGTTTCGTCCCAAGAATTAGGCGGGTGTGAATATAATAACGTAAAAGGATAAATAGAACATGAAATAGAAAGGGATTAATCGGAAAGATATTAAGGGGAGATGATCAACAAACAACAGTTCACCCTATGAGTCGTTGGGTTATGTTCAGCTGGTAATGGATGGGCCTCGTTAATCACTTGATTATATTGTTGAATCATTCCTATGGTTGTTGTTGTTGTCGTTAAATAGTGGTAGAAATTATAGTACATATATAGTAGTAGTGTTTCTCAAGAAAAGCGGACTTGTAAGAGAACCGTCACACGTTCTCTGTTAACGTCAAATGATTTTACATTTAAAAGTCAGTGATTGATTGATAGGTGTTGTACGCCGTGCTTCAGGGTATTTCACTTATATGACGGCGGTGTATTCCGACAATAATTGAACCTAACACAACCGTCAAGATGTGAAGCGTTTATATAATACTGCAAAGTTAATTTTCCTCCGGTGCTAAGTAATATCGGAAAGTTAACTTTCCTCCGGTGCTAAGTAAAAACAGAATTGCTACTCTTTAAACAAACTGCGCTTAGCCAGAGGGCCCGAGGGCATCGTTTAAAAGTGAAAAAGCATACAGTTAGAGGTTTTCAATCCGAACGGTATTCGCGTGAGCTCAACAACCAAAAAGTTGCACATTCGATTAAAACTTTCTGCTTCCTAAATGAATAAGAAGCAGGCCCTCTACACCTACGTTGGTAGTATACTAATAACACACAGCGTTAATCTGAACCAATATGTCCTGTTTAGTATCTTACAGTGACAGTCCTGGAATGATTTGGTTGTCTAATTTGGAATAAAACAATTACCTTGATGTAATGCAAACACACCAAGTTGGCAGTTTTGACATTTATTTAATTAAAACCCGCAATATTACTGCGGTTCATAGGGGACATGAATTTGTTTTTTTGTATTTTGGTATTTTTTTTTAAATATATATATATTTTTTTTAAATTTCTACCCGCCCCGATATTGATTTCCACCCGCCCGGAAATTAATTTCTACTCGCCCGGAAATTAGTTCTCAGCCGCCCCTTAATTAATTTATACACTGCCCGAATTCATCTCTACCTGCCCTGAAATTGATTTCTACCGGCCCGAAATTGATTTCTACTTGCCCCGAAATTCATTTCTACCCGCCCCGAAATTCATTTCCACCCGGCCCGAAATTCATTTCTACCCGCCCCGAAACTTTTTTCCACCCGGCCCGAAATTCATTTCTACCCACCCCGAAATTGATATCTAGCCGCCCCGAAAATATTTTTCACCCGCCCTGAAATGAATTTATACACGGTCCGAAATTAATTTATATACGGCCCGAAATTAATTTCCACTCGTCCAAACAATAAAGTTCCATGAAATTCACTGACACGCCATTATGTGAGTGAAAAAGCATTAATTTCGGCGTAAAAACCCAAACAAACAAACACTCAATAGGAATATAGGCCTACTAAACGTCAGCAATATCAGTTGTCTCGCTCTCCAATGGCGCCACGTATGCGTCTATCAGAGCAAGTAAAAAACAATAAATGAATTTCGGGCCGTGTATAAATTAATTTCGGGGCGGGTAAAAACTAATTTCGGGCCGGGTAGAAATGAGTTTCGGGGTGTGTTAAAATGAATTTCGGGGCGGGTAGAAATGAATTTCGGGCCGGGTGAAAATTAATTTCGGGCGGGTAGAAATGAAGTTCGAGCCGGGTGGAAATTAATTTCGGGGTGGGTAGAAATCTATTTCGGGGCAGGTATAGAAATGAATTTCGGGCCGCGTATAAATTAATTTCGGGGTGCATGGATGAAAACTAATTTCGGGGCGCGGGTGGAAATCAATATCGGGGCGGGTAGAAATTGAATATCACGGAATCATCCTTAAACTTTTACGCAAAAAAATGTTTCAATTCTTTCGAAAACGGCTACAGGTTGACACCGCACTGATATATTTATCGTAAAATCCTGTTCCATTAATTATAATATGCGACAAGTGATTGCAAATAATTGCCTAGCTCCCTAGACGCCATTTTTAAGCAAGTGTATATTCAAAACAAAGAATTGATATGAACATAACTTTAGGAATTCAAATTCACGCATAAATGAAAACAAGCAAACAATATGTGAGATTGAAAAAGTATATGGTCCAATGGTTACATGCACATCAAATTTGTTTAATGAGGGGTCCTCATAAACCAGGGGGATAAGTTAACTATATCTGTTGTTATATAAATGAACTACACAAAACCTTGACCAAAATAAAACAAGCAGACTTCAGCGCATACTATAATCATAAACAAACAATTTGGATTAAAATAGTTTGCTCTTTGAATCTAATAGGTACAAATATATATATAGTTCTAATCAGAGGCTCCAAGCATGCCTCAGAAATGCCTATGACAGTGTTGAAACTATTTTAACCTGGACTTAATTTACAAGCTGTGTTTAAAAACAAGATGCTGTGCTGACATCGTGTAAATTTATGATATCCTGTATGTAGGTCATGTACACGCTGGTATCAAGGTTAATAGGTTAACAACCCGAAAGAACTACACCACGTGAAGTAATCTGTTGTTATTTGAAAAACATTATATATCTTCAACAGAACTCAACAACAGTTTTCCCGTTTATATAGAACATCGTTTAACTGTCAAGGTAAGAAAAGGAATAACAAGCGAATTCAAAGTTTTCTCAGTATATTAGACTACTAAAGGCCTAGTGCGATAATTCAACAGGTTTACATTCTCTGGGTAGTCATACACACAAAGTTATCGCGAGCTATCTTGTATTGAGTTGGTGTGGATATTGTAACACTGCCCAGAATGTGAACGAGGTCGTTCGTGTGTGCGTGCCTGCGAGTTATATACTCGAATAGTATAGTCTATATTTCAACATGTACACGTGAAGTCATTTACCGAGCAGAACCTATAGTGTATCGATACGTGTGATGGCTTTCACTGTCACAATCATCTTACCATTTCAAATTTCAAAATGCGTAAGACGAGACTTTCACATTTTTACTACCCTTGCTGCAATTCGCGGCCAAAAGTTTAATTAGACAATTCCGTCAATCGGAGAATCGTTTACACTCCCCAGTCCTCAACAAACAAGCGTGGTGCCTCTGTCGATTAACGTGTATGTAGTGGTGTCAGGACTCGTTAATGGGACTAAGACCGTGCTTGTATATAACATGTATACTGTACTTGTCATCCCCTGTTAAGACGGCCACTTTCATTCGAATGAAAGCTTCATATTCATATTCAGTACGTTAAAGAGAGGTCATCCGAAATTAGATGTTGTAGACTAGTTAACGCAGGCGTTATCGTCTATGAAAGCAAGGTAGGAAACGTAGATAGCCTTAATTCAACGCTCTTCTTTTCTTCCTCTGGAAGATTAGTCACAACATACACTATTACAAGGTCTGTAAATCATTTAATGCCTGGAAAACACTGCGATCTCATATCGCAAAAACTGCTATTCATATTTGCAGCAACACGTCTGTATAATAAATAAGCGAAACGAGTCGGGTTTCTTCTCATTGTAACTACGCCACCTGATTGGTCCCCTAACGCTATCCCAGAATGCCATCCACCGACATGGCGGCTAGTAAAGGAGATTTGGAATTAAAAGATAATCGACAGGAATAAATCTTTGCACATAACTATAACATTAAACTTTTGTGTTTACAGGACAAAAATGGCTCGTATCAACTATCGTCTTTTGACATCCGATGACGTAGATGAAATACGTGACATTATCTGCAAACATCTGTTCGTCGAAGAACCAGTGTGCAAGGCCATGAACTTAGATGCTGACAAAGTTGGAAATGCTTTTGCAGATGTCATGTTCCAAAACAATTTGGCAGACGGTGTATCATTAGGCGCTTTCGATTCTGAAACCGGTAAAATGGTTGGAATTCGTTTAAGTGGAATTAGCCATAAAGACAACCCAGAGGAAAACCTGTTCTCAAAAGATGACCCTAAAACGAGAGAAATCGCTTTGATGATGGAGCCCGTCAAAATACTTCACGGCGCTCTTAATCTCTTTGAGAAATATGGCGTTGAACAGCTAGTGAGTTTCCGTGGCCTGTGTGTTATTGAACAATATCAACACCAGGGGATTGGTACAGCTCTGATAGAGAAGACACTGGAGGCGATCAAGGCAAAGGAGATCCAGTTAGTCACAGGAGAGAGCTCTGGTCGTTTCTCGAAAAGGATCTTTGAAAAGACGGGTTTTGAAAGTCTGGGGAGTCTTCCATATACAGAGATCAAGTTTGATGGCACACCTGTTACCATGACCGAGGAGTTGATTTTGAATAAAGAAGTTACTCTTTTTGCTAAAAAGTTATAATACTCAACCTAATGGACTATGATAGACAGTGTTCTTGGGGGACACTTTTATGTTTTATCCTTTAATTGGTATAAGAACGCAAGACAATTGTGATCTTATAGACAACTATGCAGAGGTTTAAAGCTGTACGATAGTATTTGAAATGCGGTAACACCATAACTGAAGACAAAAGCTAATTGTCTATATTCGATTAATTGGAAATAAATTTTGCAGTCTTGTGATCCATGAAACCGAAAATCACAAAACTTACACACCAGCCACACTCTTAGAAATAATGGTTATTTGAGGGTTCTTAAACAACGAGTATGGTTCTATATAGAACTGGTTACACTCCGAAGCCTTGTTGTGGTTCTATATGGAACCATTACTATAAAAGGGTTCGTTGGTATTCGAATGAAGGGGGAAATAACCCGTATAATAGAT
>JAVFBX010186147.1:0-13921 GCA_034783855.1 Mopalia kennerleyi | reverse complement strand
TGTCTCTACAATCGGAGAGAAGAAGAGCTGGATGACTCTAGTCGGAATAAATAGTTAATATATGTTAGGATTAAAGCATACTAGTCTGCGATTTCTACACTTAAGCAAGGGCCACAGTCCAAATTGTAAATGCTTAGAATCTGAACATAAACAATGTAGCAGAAGAAACAATGGTAAGCCTGGCTTCTTATTGCAGTGGCTCATTATATGCTGGTAATGTTTTGGTCGATTAATTATTCATGTTAATTTAACGACTATTTCTACCATCGGGTTAACATGACTTTTACCCATGTATTCCTTTCAGTTAACCTACATGTTAACATTCAAACATCACTTAGGCACGCTATATTATAAAACACTTGGGCAAGTCTATGCGGTGTACTTAACGTCGTATAAAAATCAATCCCATTTACGATATAAAAGGAAAATGTGCCTTCAAACTGGAATAACGTTCAGGTATTTTTTCAGAAAAAAAAAACTCGGGTATATTTGTGTCATTATTCCTATATCCTCCTAAGACCCAGGGTTATATTCTTTGTTAGATTATAAGGCCATTCGATATGGTAGCTTCTTTTTGGCTGTCTTGAACACTTTCGTTGTCTGTTTTTGCATTCTTTATCCAACTGACTCTCATTAATGTGTCCATTTCTGTGGACATTGGGTGCCAAGTTTTCCAAATGCAACGTAATGTCCACATAAGTGGACATCAAAACAACAACAAAAACAACAAAAATAATTGTACGTTGACCAATTTAATATAAAAAGAACAACTGGACAAAACACCAGTAACTGCCAAAAAAATAAAATTCAGTGATTTCCGTTCTCAGACCGAACAAACTGCAAAAAAGGTTTGACGGACAGTTTAGAAAATCTACATCTCAACACGCAAACAAAGGAAATTGGCTGATGAGGGCAGAAAACGTATCTAAATTGAACATTTTTATCTTTTCACCTTACAGCCCAACAATAGTTACTATGTTTTCCTGTAGAGCTTAATACAAGAGGAACAATTGGACAAATGGTAGAAACTGAAACTGTACTTGTGGAATTTTTTCAAAGCATTCATGGACACAGAGAAATACGTTGCATGATGTACACATAACACGGCTTTTTCCTGATTTACAATCGGGGTGTCGACATCTTGCAGCATTCTTTAAAGAAATGAATCTCGGCATGTGCAGCGCCTGCCGTCTTCGAGCCGCTTCGGGTGGCAAAGCAATCCGTTTTGCTGGTGGTCTTTCGTCGGTTTCTACAGTTTGAACTCCTGTGGGATACTAGAGATGCTCACTTATGACAATACGAAAATCTAAGAATTGCCGAAGATGCTTGATTTGTGTACCCTTTTTCAAAAGGTCTTGCCTTTCTTGGATCCATGCATTTACTAAGGAAAAATCAACCATATGCAAAACAGTTCTAATGGTCCATTTCTTTGTCCGAGCGCCGATTCGATAGAATGAGATTATTCGATCACTAAGGTCGACCCCTCCTCCATTTTCTCATTGTAAGCTTTGATTATAGCAGGTCGTGGTACATCGATGTAAGCTTTCTGTTCTTTTGACCATCGACTACAGTTATCCTTTGGTTCAGCTCCAAATTCAGTAGATGCAGAAAGCACAGGTTTATTATCATACCACTGGTTAATACCGACTTTTTGGTCCTCCCGTACAATTTGGTTCACTGAGCCTCTTCCCTGGCGTTTCATTTCGTTGTCAGTTTTCAAGCAACGCTTTGCATTGCGCGGTACAAGGTTTTTCATTATTTTTGACATTGGATCAGCTATATACAATCACATCTCGTCAAAGGTGCCCAATATCTGGAAGAAAAATCGTGCCAAGCATGTTTCCAATCCGATTGGATCAGGCCAACTCTGGGCGTTTGGTTACTCGCCTCTGCTCTTTCAGTATAGGATACATCGGAGCATCTTAACGGAACCACATCTGTCTCAGCAATAATCACGATCTGGACAACCCATCATTGCTATTTGGCGTGTCTTTATATGGTATCTTTTAACATCAGGATAACAATTACTATTTCTGTTCAGTAAACATTTTTTGTAAAATAACCTGGTAATCAGAAATGATGATGTGACGAAATGAATCTAAACTAGTCCCGCGTTATTCCTATACATTACAAAAAGTCACATGTAAACCGTCACGCTCCTATCTTCGTTAACCTGCAGAAGAACCTCATTTACACTGTTTCTCTGAACTGTAAAAATAATATTGATTTCTCATTAGGAGTCTTTTTACATTCTAATCGTACTTTACCATGATTGGCACCTATATATTTATAATCCAGGAAGGATTTATTTTAAGAAACAAAAACTGATGGATGATTTATGTCAATGGCAGACGCATAAAGGTTTAAATGAGATAGCGTGTAAGAGGTGCCAAACATTCACAATCTGAAAGCAAGCTGAAAGATTTATTTTCAACGACCAGCAGTATAATCGCCCGGTGCTCTTTTGTCTGAAAACAAAACAATTTATTAGTCAGAGGATATAGGAGAGGTCGTCGGAAAACATTTCCACTCAATCTTCTCGAGCACGTCATGTACAATAGCAGAACTGCGACCATTTCACCCACATTTATCTCCTGTAATAAGTGTGCAAACAGTTTTAAAAACGCACTGCATTAACCGTATCAATCGAAGAACAATTTCAGCATCGACTAGATAGAATATAAGCCTATAAATGTATAAATTGCTAAGAAGGCATTTTGTAATTAAACATGTGAAATGAATTATGGTTATCTAGTTTAGCGTAGTTATGGAAGAGCATTCGTGCGTCACATAGCGTTGTTCAATTTAACATCAACACACATGGTTCAAAAGATCTTTCGCGAGGGTAAATATCAGAGCTGTAATTAACACCGTATCCCTCGTGTAAACATAACCAATACCAACCTTGTGATTGGACACAATCGATGTCTCTATTCAAAAATAACACACTTGACAATCGCTGATTCAGATAAAGTTGACCATCTGATGCTTATTTGACAGATGATACCAATATTCATACAATTCCTGTAGAGGGCTAGCAATTTTCAGAAACATAAGATGATCACATACTCATCACACAAGAGAGGACAAAATTCATTCCAGTAGGATCGGCTGAAAACTGTATGTGTCAGTTTTTAATGTCCAGGTCTGAGGCGCGAATAGAACATGAATGGCTAGTTAATATTCCTTTAATGTTTTAATTCATTTTTCCCGATTATTATTTTGATCAATGTTGTCATCTCCAAACAAGATTGAGGCAAATTCGCTTCAGGCATGCATGTTGTAACGAATAGCGGACGAGACATGATGTAAATCACATAGCGGGTCGATGGAGCTCATCCTTTGAAAGAACCTGATCATTGTAAGATGAGACAGTAAGAACAAGCTGTGAATTGAATGCTAAATATTCATTTGAGTTTTCCGGATTATTATTTTGTTCAAAGCGGTCATCTTCAAATTAAATTGATGCAAATTTGCTTCAGGCGTCTGATGTAACGATTAGCCGACAGGGCCTTATGTAAATTTGATGGCGGGTTGATGTAGCTCATCCTCTGAAAGAACCTTATCACTGCGTGTTCTTTTGCGGCAAGGAAAATCAATGAGCAAAAAACTTCGATGACATCTAGAGGTCCTGACCAAGTGGACTGTTTAATAAGTAACATTTTTTGCGCAATCTACTTAAGTGCTATCAGCTGTTCGTCAGAAACGCAAGAAGTGCCATTTTTTTACGTATTGAGTTGCGTGCACAATCGTTTTTAAAACCCCAAATGGAAATGAGGAATGTGTTCACCAGTCGTTTTGTGGTACAAGACAAGGGTTTATTGTCTGGAAAAATAACAAAATCTAGAGAACCTTTTAAACCATACTTGTTTGAAAATAGCATTGGATTATGGCAGTGTGACAGTTGAGGAACTAGTTTACATTAGTAGACCAAATTACACCAGGACAGCCGATAAGCCGAAGAAAGTCGATGAAACTATCACAAAATAAAATAAAATTAATTGGGATAGTTTGGTTTAACGAAGTAATGAACAATTACAAAATTATCGACGAGAGCGAGGCCTGGTGAAAAGTTACATTTTTACTTTAGACTTACGCAGATTTCGTCAAAGCTACATGGTCATAATTAAAGTTCAACATTTCTCTCTCTCGAGTCCAACCCTGTCCTAGCTCATCGTTTACAACACATCCGGTGCTTCTTTCAGAAACAAGAAGATTCCAGGAGACACAATTCTCGTTTATTTTTCATGTAGCATTTTCTTCTGACTGACAAAGTTCACGCGTGCTTAGCAAAAACCCCTCAAAGCTTTAGTTTAATAAAAGAGCTTCATGTAATCGTCCAAGAAACGAAGTTAAACACAATGTTGGATCACAGGCCGTTTGAACAGAGTCGTGTCGCTCGTACTTATTGGCCTCGGGTTGGATCACATTAATCTTATTTAGACTCAATTTCCTTACCTTTCCGATTATTTCAGTTCCAGCAAGCTATTACTGTCATTGGACAACTGAGACTGTGACAGGGTTATTACCACGTATTTTGTATGTCTTCATCAAACTTGTCAAGTTGAATTTAATGCGACATCTGCATTCTGGTTCACTTATACTTGTAAGTCTGAGGATAACAGCAAAAATGTAGATCAGTAGATATTTGGAAGGTTTGAAATGCTTTATTTGTATAAGTATAATTTAGTTTGATAATTAGTGTCCGGGTATTGCAGACTTTTAATGAATTCATGGGTTACAAAAATATTCTGACCAGGATATAATTTTATCATTAGAAGATTAAAAACGTTAACGTAAAATCATCTTCTCTATCTGCACGAAGCAAGCCGTTAAATAACACAAAAGTCCTCCATTTTTATTATCTTGGTATCCTCTGATGGTTTGCGCCTGACCCTCAGACACATACTGGTTGAATCCTTGAGCTTTATCTTTGAGGTGATCTGTACAGCAGATGTTAATGGAGCCAGCCAGAAGTCGTGAAGATAATAAATTTATTATTCAAAGTATATAGGAAGTTGTGCTAATTGAGTGAATGAAAGCTTTCCTCTGTTTTCCTGGCAGTTCAATTAGCACTCATGGTTTCAGATCTAATGTAGCTATATTTGGTCCCAATCAAGTAGTGTGATCTTACTAATCCAGTGACCGGAACCGGAAATAGAAATGCTGCCTGGTAGACAGATTAACCTACCTTTATTTCTGTAATCCTTTGCGATGACTGTCTCTAATAAGCGATGTCCACTAAATAAAACCTAACTATAGATGTTCGACAACGCTTCCCTCCATTTTATGTACGTAGCTAGCGGTAAAGTTATTTTTCCTGGATTTAATTACATATATACGGAACAAATTATTTGATGAACCGATGTGGCTTAAGCATGAATAACATGTCACTGACCTTAACGCTGATGATGCATACAGATAGATCGATCCCGGTCAGGTGCGTATTCTCCAGTAAAAGGTGAAGATAAACAGATATGGAGAAGTGGATAAGCTGACATGGAAAGTCATACAGATCCTAATTAAAGGTAATTCTCCTATATCCACTGTGCTCACCACGGCTTTCAATAACACAATATAATACCATCCAGGCCTTAACTTATATAGTTCGGAATATCTCCAATACAATGTTTAAGACGATGATAACAATCTAGCATTTGCAAAGGTTTACCTCACAATGAACGTCTAAACTAAGCTAGATAAATGTATAACTAAAACAACATTTTACCTTCATTGAAAGAAAAAAACCCAACAGGAGTTGTCGAGCCATGTGTAGTGTGAGTAACAGGGCCGATGTTACCTGTCGACGTTGTACACACGGGAGTTAACAGATTATGAGTATATCGAGGTGTGTTTAAATAAAATATTATAATAGCGATGTTTCTGATAGAATTTATGATATACTAACAAATAAACATTGTTTTAGCACGTTTGTCTTTTTGATCTGCAATGCCAATTGTGTTAATGACAGGAATTATCTTTAAATAGAAGCTATCATATAAAATAATCTGACAATATGTTCCCGCCACGGAATATCTGAATAATCACTGAATTTGGCGTAAAACGCTAATCAGTCAATCAATCAATCACTCTAACGGGTTTACGCCATGGTCAAAATTGTCTCGTGATATATGAAATACCGTTCATAGTGACCCGAAATAATTCATAAAACATTTCAGTCATTATATTATAGCATAAATATAGGGGTAAACAATAAAACATGGCACGCAGCGAAGGGTTTATTAGAATAAGAAGTTCCTTCGTGGAGCTAAATCACCAAAAATATCAGAGACAACATCATGCGCCAAAGCCCTATACTCCTGTGTAAAAGGTTATAGTTAATGGGCTATTTTCGAGGAAATTGCCATTACGCCACATTGAGTTTCGATCGCTTTTGAGTCGTCTGCCAATAAATCATTAACACTGACGGTAAACCTGTTTTTCTCAATTCCCCCTTATTTAGCATAAGACGTCGATCCAATATCACACGTTACCGTGGTGCTATGTACATGTAGGTATTCCACAAAAAGGTCAACTCTGTGAACCGGACGGAATTATGCGGTGGTTATGCATCACAAGTCGGTTTAGTCAATTCAAGACATCATATTATTGTAGTGCCTTAACGTTTCAGTATTTAAGGAACATTGGTTTTACTCGCGACCATAATAAACACCCTTCTGGCTAGGGACAGAGTGTTGCGAGACGTGTTCATGCTGTTAAAAGAACTTAAATTTCACCAAAAATACCCAATGTATGTATAACCCGTCACTTCCGCTGAGATATGAGTAAATACATTTTAGCAATCTGTTTGAAGTGCAGAACAATGTACATCGCATGCACGTGCATGTATATTATTTAATACCCATTACCCAATATAATTCACAGCCTGCTGGTATAAACCATGGACCGTCTCTCTCCAGCTGTGTCATCCATCAAGTGAGTCTGGGAAAGTGGCCAGTAACTTGCGGGAGATTGCCGGTTTCCTGTGGCGGTTTTGTAGTTTCATCCGTTTAAAAGTGATAATATAATCGGTCTGATATAAATGCTGGTCATTGGTATTTAGTCTTTAGTTAACATCCTGATATAATTCCGTTAGTAATTTTTACATTTCTTGCTTCTGGTGAACTGTTGGGAACGGACTTTCCAAGGGGTTGGGTTTACACCGGCTAGTGGACTGTAAAACTGCGCTATATAGCTGATGTACTTACAAACTATTCGCTTAGTTACCAAATCCTTAAACTTCTGATTTCCGTTTGATTTCTAAGCCCGTGTCCCTGTTGCGCTCGAACAAAAGTTAACAGTGATTGATTTCATACTACATGCATCTGGAAGGATCAATTAAATGGATATTGACTTAGGCGTCTGTGAGCTCAGTTAAGAGACATGACACTAACAAAGATTCAAGTGGAACTGGCGAACGTGTGAATCACAACACGGTTTCAATGAAGTTTATAAGATTTTGATCCAATAACGAAGCGATAAACTTCTACATATTTTCGAGGCCAGACTTATGCATTGAGCAAAGACTGTGCGATATCACTTTTACTTTTTGATGAATAAATGGCTTGTAGTATAGCCATGAATGTGTTTTGGGTTACTGCCAACGCTGTAGCTGGAGAAAGAATCAACTCTGAATCCCCATTTCTGGATTGATGATACATGTGTTAAGTTTGAGAACACTATACAAAATTGACTAGGGCATGGAGGAAGACTTACATTTAGTACACTTTATCTTTATCTTTTTAATCAAACTTCATTTCTTGCTACAACCTTGGAAGACGAAGGTCAAGTTCGATGCTGAGCGTAATCCATGCATAATTAGGTACCATACTGTAATCTGATTTGTCCATTCATTTCCGCTCAATATCGTTGGCAAACGTACTCGACATTTACAACCTAATGAAGACAGAGGTCAAGTTTGAATTTGATCGAAAACCTTGCAAAATTAATTACTATACTGCAATCTGATTGGTCGCTTTCTTTTCTCTCTATGTATTTCGTACAGTTTCTGCCGATATCTTGCATAAACTTTGTCCGAGGTAGCTGTTGGACGCAGCCACGCATTTAATAGATAAGCATAACATGTTTATACGACACCAATTATTACAATTAATAAGATCTTTCTGATTGTTGAATCGTTCCCATTTCCTCTAGTTTTTTGTTATAGATATTTTTAATCTTATAATGGCCCTAACCCAGGCTGGCATTGTACGATAAATACACATTTTGGTTAAAAATCCGACCTGAGAAATTAAGTATGGAAGTGTGATGTTTCCACTGTCCAGTGTAAGACGGCTAGCGTTATGGGGATCACCAGTGACCAAAAAGGTAGATAACTCTGTCACCCATATGACAGGTAGATTCCTCTATGTCATTGATAAACAGAATAATTCTATTGAATATTCATGGTGGTTTAGTTATCTCCCTTTTTTTCCACTGGCGATCCCCATTGACAATACAAATACCACAGGATTTGTCGACCACTATGGTTTTAATGAACATTTTGGTGTCGGAGTTTATCAAATGTCGGTTAAAGGTTAGACAGTCTAACAGACAGCACGGCTGAGTACTATAACACTACGAATAAGCTTCTGTGATAGTCGATGGCGAGCCAAGTGCGTTTTAAATCGACACTTTATGACGTGAGTGTTTAAAAATGAGCCACCAAATCACCTTATTTCAAAGAGCACCACCTCGCAGTGTTTTGTCTTATACGTCAACTTTAGTTATCTAACGTGATCTTTGGTCAAAATGCACGCGTCACAAAGTTTTGTCGAGTATTTTGTCCAAAATGACCTGTCCTCAATTTATTTGATGTGTAAGATTAGGTATTTGAATGTAACACAGCCCACTGGAAACGTCAGGAATCGATATCTTCTTAGCGTATAATGTGTAGAAAAGTAATTACTTTAGACCTGTGATTGGCTAGTTAAGAATGATATGTTTCGGTTTGTCTCGCATTTCTGCTATACTTTGATACAGGACAAAATCGCTATACAATGTTTCCGGTGTGCTATGTTACGTGATGAAATTCTAATCGAACATGCCAAATAATACGTCATTTGGAACAACATACATGACAGACGATTGCTGACGCGTGCATTTTGACCAAGCTCACGTAAGATAACATAAACCGACGAGAGGAATTTAACGTGATTTTATCAATTTAAAAATGATTTCCTTTGAATTACGCGATTTGTTTGGCTGATTTAACACTTAGTCATTTTAAAAAATTCATTGGACTATTGTATAAACAAGCAGCCTCTCGAACATCGTTTACACATCAAAGTCGACAAAAAACAAGTGTGGCGCCACTGTCGATTAACGTGTCTGTGATTATGTCAGGGGCTGGGGAAAAGAAAGATCATTCGAAAGTAACTGTTGTAGACTAGTTAACTCAGGGTTTTTTTCCGTCGATGGAGGCAAGGTAAGAGAGGTTTCATGCGACTATCGTCTTTTCCGCCTTGCCTCGGGAAGATGATATCGAGTATGTCTAAGCAATTAATTTAGATTATCGGCTAGTTCATAGCTATATGCCTGTACATTTCCACCTTAATGAACTGCTTACTGTTTTGGGTTCCAAATGGTAATAACATTCATTAAGCCCATTGATTGGAGAAAACAAAAAGGATCTTTGCGGAATACCTAGGAGCAAATGTATTGAGACTATACTGCGTAACAATTTGACCTGTTCTTTTTCTAAAATTTGTGGATATCTTTGCACTGAATGTGTTAATAAACTATTTCATGGTAACGTTATTTTTGGGATATTTCATGGATCAATGCTACTTCCTTGGCGTAACGTCTCACTGGTACACACTGAGATTTTACGCGATACAAACCCTGTTAAGTGAGATGTGTGCTGGTATCTTCGGTAAATTGTTTGACCTCGTGCAAAAACGTGTTACAGAATGGCTTCTCCAAATTATTGACAAAGGAAAATTACTAGATATCGAGATGAAAGAGCCTTTGATCAAGTGGCATGTAGTGTGAACTTCGCGTCTTTGAGCAAAGCTTTGAGCAAAGCCTAAGACTAATTTACTCCTCCTTACATTGTAGGTCAATCAGAATTTCGTCAATATTGCCAAATAATACCATATAGTGACATCCATGTTGACAGTTCTATGTGTGTGTTCCGGACAGTTTCAATATACCAGTGACTGCCTTAGTCACAGTGTCGCCTTGTCCTGTCATGTCCGTTAACTAGATTGTGAATTATGCTGGGGGAAGTCGATTTGAGAAGTTCACGTACGTGCACACAATGCAAATAAATGGTTGTACTTTATACTACATCTTTCTGTTGACATCACTATTTCAAACAGAGAAATATTGTTCATTTAGCAAACAGAAATCATTTTTCCTTTACAAATGTATAAAGTGATACAGTCTGTGCTATAGACAAAGAATAAATGTTCCAAGGAAGTTAAACTCTACAGGTGAATTTGTACTTCTTCCTTCCCAGAAAACAAAACATATACACGTGCATGCTTATTCCTCCTTGAAGTTGTCGGTAGTACATTTACTGTGGACTCCCATCAAAGTACCGTATGAAATAATAAATTGGGAAATTAGCTGGTTAATGGCACGCTTTCTGGACAGTTTTCAATCAAACACGCACACTGAGTCCTCATAGCTATGAAATAACCCTGCAAACCATACTATACATTACACAAGCAAACAAAGCAGTTCCTATTGTCTTTCACTCATCCTATCCTATTAGGACCAAATTTGTGAAAAGGGCATTTCTTTTCATGTCGGTTGAGGGGAGAGATTGCAGCGTTGTGTGGAATAATACTACAGACAAATTATGTCATGAACATATCAACGACAACACCATGTGGTTAAGATAGTCTCCAGTGTTAGGGGTTATATCGTAATTAGGTTACTTTCGAGGAAATTGTCTGTACGCCGGATTGACTTTCAATTTCTTTTTTCTCTCCTGCTGATATTTCATAAAGTTACCAAGACTCTGAAGTTTTCATTGTTTTTTTTGTTGTGTGTTGAATTTACACTTGTTTCGGGTTACACGTTAAACTTACATTACGTGTTACAAACCTTTTTTCTTTCGTAACTCTGTGGATTCCTGGAATCAAACGCCAACGTGTTGAACCCGATGAGGCGGTACCTTGGATTCGAATCTACCTGTGCGCTGGTCAAAGTCCCTTTCGAATATTCCAAAATAATACGCGTTTTAGCAGTTTTAGTATTTAATTTTGTCTATCGCATCAACACGTGTCCATATTTATGTTGCAAGTAACTATCTTCATGAAAAAATACTTTAAAAGCCGTGCGAAAGAGCATTTATCTTGCAAGACGACTAAGTACTCATCCATTAACAATCACATTAGCACAATAATAAAAGTGTTTTCATACGCCCGTTCACGTGACCATTGAGTGACGACGTTTTTCCTTGTCGTTTATACTAGGACCGATCCCAAGACTATTGAGTTAAGTCGTTATTGTTGATGGTTTATACCAAGAACCGATCCCGTTGAAATTAAGTGAAGACGTTATCTCTGATGGTATTACCAAAAACCGATCCCGTGACAATTGAGTGAAGTGGTGATATTCCAGATGGTTTATACCAAGAACCGATCCTGTGACAATTAAGTGAAGACGCTATCCCTGATGGTATTACCAAAAACCGATCCAGTGACAATTGAGTGAAGTGGTGATATTCCAGATGGTTTATACCAATAACTGATCCCGTGACAATTAAATGAAGACGTTATTTCCGATGGTATCAACGAAAGACGGATCCCGTGAGAATTGCGTGAAGATGTTATTCCTGATTGTATAAAGGAAGAACCGATCCACTGACAATTGAGTGAAGATGTTATTCATGATGGTAGTGACTTGTAACAGGGTAGTGGTTACCTGGATATATCGTCTGGTTTTGCCGGTCAATATCACATGCTCTGCCATTATATAAGTGATTATAATGTCGGTAAGCCGAACAAACAATTCAAACAAATCAGCACATCAGTAAACAAACGAGGTCTTTGTTTGTCTAAGTCTATATGCTGATTACTACTGGTCATTGCTATTTAGTCTCTTGTGAACAATATACAATAAGTCCCGAACAGTTTAAGAGGAGACGTGTTTATTTTACAACGGCTAACCGCTCTTATCTCAAGAGAACAGTATAAGATCCTAGTTTTCGTGTTGTACTTACAATCTACTAGTATTCCCTTAATTGTCAAGCCCTTAAGCTTCTTGTTTACGTTTGATTTTTGATCCCATTTCCCTGTTCTATTTGAACATAAGTTTACACTGATTAACATAAGATGTTACGTGATGTTACGTGTTACGTCCAATGAGATCGGTTAAATGTTAATTGACAAGGAGGCCAGCGAACTAAATAAAAAAGTATCAGACTAACCAAGATCCAACTGTAGACCACGTGATGACTTCCAAGTTTTGTAGTGTTATGTATATTAATATATTTTATAGCACACTAACTTTAAAAAGCGTTCATTTCTTGCAACACAAGGGCGATATCCCGACACCCTGAAAACGATAACATTTGTATGCGGATAAGGACATAACAAATATTGTCATTTTCCGATTTCTTGGAGGTTCTTTCCCGAAAAATCTCTTAAGTAATCCCGATCCCAACCATTATAAAACATATCACTACAGCGAATGTGTTCAATAGCCCAAACGACAGTAAGACTGTCTTTTGTATTCGAAGCGTAAAACCTCTTTATCGACCAGTTTGTCTGTGTTCATCGCCAGATTGAGTGGTCAAGCTTGGAGAAGAATTGTATTATACGTCCCATGAGACCGGCTATTTCAACTAACATCACCCTGTGGACAAAAACCTAGAATGATGCAAAACAATCGTTTCTGGCCACTTCGTCTAGGTTTGAGCTCCAGGCTTTATCAATTTAGTGAAATCATTGCACAATAGCTATCCTCACAATATTGGCATACAATTTTGTAAATAACATAACATTTATTTAACATCTATCGTTGGATTCATTCCGTCTCACAAGTATATTCCTTTTCCTTCCTACCTTCTTTGACTCTTTGGTTTAAAAACACCCTGACTATTTTCGGATGCTATCTCATTCTAACCTAATTAACCTATGCTATATACTGCATGGATATCAACTTATCTTTATTTGTCACCTGAGGTGTCCTCACTTTCTATTGGACTCTCTGTTTGTTTTTAAATACCCCAACCCGTCAAATAAATATTGCGAAGAAACTAAAGGTGGTGTTATTCTTGATCTGTAGTATAAAACGTTTAAGCGCTGAAGCGAAAAACAGAAAAGAAAAAGGAAACACTCGTTCTGTTTGATTCTTTTTTCTGTGAATTATTTATTTTGCTTTCGGAATAAGTCGACCACAAAGCTCGTCAGACAAAACTTTATCCTTTATCTTACTTTCATATGACTTCTGTCCAGTTTTATTTTACCAATCTTCAAGCAAACCGAATTCGTTAAGTGTCAAACCACACATGATTATCCATGAATATGCAAATAGCCCATTCGTCTTAAGGTATGAACGTGAACTCCGCAAGTCAAACTCTAGTTTAGACAAATAACCTACCAATTATTTGCAAACAATGTCTTTGATATATTTAAGGAAGCAAGAACAGAAAACCCCACAGGATCTATTCCCTTGAAATCCTTCTGTATAAACGCTTTAAAAAAGGCCAAGAATCAATCTCACAACAATATTTTTACTGAAATGACCCACGAATATAACATCCAAATGGATACAGGACATACTGGCGTTTAGTAGTCTATCTAATCAGCTTTGTTCACTTATACACAGAAGTCACCACAACGATCGTGCCACGTGTTGTGTCAATCCCATCCCATCTGGAGAAACCGGGTCGTTTAGTTAGTCGTGTCCCCTTATCGCCAGCATCCGGATGAGCAGCCGTGATTAACCAGCAAAAAACAAGAAT
>JAVFBX010186136.1:0-13922 GCA_034783855.1 Mopalia kennerleyi | reverse complement strand
TCCCTCAAAGTCCTTAAGGAAATTCTGCAAATCACAATCATTCGGCAAAGTGCAACTGCATAAAGACACTTAGACTATGTTCATAGGTTATTGGATTGTATGGTCCTGTATGGACGAGTACTGGTGCTGTCAAAAGGCGCAAGCTTGTGAGCAGCTTCCCAGCGCCAGGGTGAGTCCATACAGGACCATACAATCCAATAACCTATTTATTATACACTCACTTGTCCAAATAATCAAAATTAAATCAGAAAATCCTACCATCTAAGATTTATGAGATACATATTATTTCAGTCGCTCACTATCATTTAATTACTTTGCATGATGCTTACGGAAATATATGACGTCAGTGTACGTTCTTTTCTTTGTGACGCGCAGTAAAATATGTCTACGTAACACAAAAACACAAGTGAGACATGTCAGTGACGTCTGAAAGATCTGTGTCCAAAATCGTGTGATATTGTATCATTTTATTGTGAGCAACATTAACCCATTTTTAAGTAGCTGGATTTTTCTGTAACTCTGCCAAAAACTATTTAGAGATCTAAATGACATTCAGGGAAAAACATGATGGTACTAGAGTTGCAGTCTGCATTGAAAAGTTACACAGTTGTAAAATGTGATGAACCATTACCCAATGATACAGTGCTTTGGTGTCCCATTTACGTCTGTAACATCAACATAGTTATCTCCCTTGGCTAGTTACCTCCCTTTACAACAATGACGGGTCAGTCTGCAACATTGGAAAAACGTTAACAAAAATATTTCAGAATTGAAAGTTATTTCTTTTAAATGGACATCCCACTGTGTCCAAGTTTAAATATTAAGAATGTTGCTTATTTTTGTTTATAGTGAAATCTTTTCGCAAAGCGACATTACTTTTTGTACAAGAAATAGTGAATTGAAACTACCCTTCTGTTGATCTCAACTCTTAAAAGATTATTTGAAAATTGAAGGGTATTGAACACCTATTGATGAATAGAGTTGTAATGGTCAAATTAGTGATGTTCACAATGGGTTAATCTACAGAGATTACATATAGAGCTACAGGGTTTCCTTGGGGGCATTGTCTATTTTTGCTTTAACAGGCTGCATGAAGCCGATCTATTAGGGGTGTACCTTCAATTGTCCATCTTTTTTAAGTATATCAACAGTGTTGTCTAGGGTAGTTTCAATCACCTAATGCGCTTTAGCGGAGGTTGGCTTGTTTGAAGAGTAACAATGCTGCCTTTACTTAGCTTTGGAGGAAAATTAATTTTCCAACATTATCAAAACACTTTATATTTGATCGTTGTGCTAGTGACAATAATTGTTGGAATACACCGCCCTGATATAAGTGAAACACCCTTAGAATTGGCATAAAATACTACTCAATAAATCCTTCAAGCCATGGTTTAGTGGTTAGCCTGTACGCTTACTAATCCTACTTGGATGTACCGTTCACAGGATTGAGTCTGTCTGGTAACCATGAAATATAGGCGTGTCACACGATGTGGCTCTAGCAATTTTGAGGGTGGTTTTAACGAGGTTCCCTCTCTGGTTTCAACCCTAATCAGGCAAGAAACCTAGTGAAGTGGACAACCCGTCATCATATAAGTGAAATACCCTTGAGTCTGATAGTAAAACCCCAATCGAACAAGCAAACAAACAAATAACCAAGTGTACTGGACCAGTTAGCTTGTATATGAATGAAATAATAAAAGTACAGGTTAAGAGAAACTGTCAAGAGAATACATGCCTGCTTCTGCAGTTGATTTCGTTATAGTTATTTTACAAATGTTACTCGTATTTGTCCACAGTTGCCCACACATTTAGTTTGACGAACCAGAAGGTGTACGAGACTACCTCAGACAAATACTACAAATGCGCGGCCGAGTCTACCTTTAACATCAACCCCAGTGTAAACCTGATCACCAGAGACCTACGATTGGTCGCCTTCAACACGGACGCTAAGCAACCAAACCTATATGGTGAAAATGGTATGTATTACCCGACAGAAGGCATCATCAGTGTGTCGTCTGTCAGTCATATCAAGTTCAGTTTCACAAATAATCATACTTTTCTTTGCTTTCACCCATTGACCCTCATGAGTGAGTCACAAGATGTGGCTCTGGCAATCGCAGGGGGTGGTTTTTACGAAGTTTCTTCCCGGTTTTCCACCGTAATTAAAGAGGCCCGCAGCCATGGCGAAGTGATTAGCGAGCGCGCTTTCTAACGCCTACTTCGATTTACCGTTCACAGGATCGAGTCCGTCTGTCGACCCTAAAGTATATGAGTAAGTCACAAGATGTGGCTCCGGCAATCGCGGGGGTGCTTTTTACGAGGTTTCCTCCCAGTTTTCCACCATACTAGGGCAAGGAACAGTGTGAAGTGGACCATCCGATGTCATATACCCAAAATATACTCAATACCCGTATTAAGTATGACGTTAAACCCCAATCAAACAAACTAACAATTAGGGTGGTTTTCCTCACCCATTGGACTGGCGGACCATCAATTGAGTAAAATAATCTTAAGTGTGGTGCTAAATCCAATGGAAATCCGAAGCCATCATTTTACTTAATACTTTTGAGTATGGCAGAATTTAAAAACAAAATGATGAATATTTTGAAGTTTAAAACCTGTCAAACACATTGTACCTATTGACACAATAAGTTGACACTTTTAAAAAATAATTTTTGACTTTTTGTTTTACCTCCACAGCTAATGAATGTGCAGCTGATACAGAGACAAACAGTATTGTTCCCATTGCCGTAGGAGCAGCCCTAGCTGGTTTGGTTGTAATCGTGCTTATTGCTTATTTGATTGGTCGACGCAGAAATCACAAAGGATATGAATCCGTTTAAGATGAACACCAATGAGAATTGATTATCACATGGAGACTGGTTGCCATAACAAGCAATCTCGACATATCTGGATTTTCCGCAATCTTCCTAAAAAAAATGGAAAAGCAATTTTACTTTTGTTGTGAAAGTTGCTTTTCTCGCCATCAAATATATGATTCAAAATTTTACGATAAAACTTTAATAAGCTACTTAGAAGTATCTTTAAACAGAGTTTCTCTAGAAACCATTGAGCTGCGGACTGTGATAAATTTCGTGTTATTCCATCAATATTTTCTGCCATTTCTTTCAAGAGCATCTGATACTTGTGTGTCCTTTCAAACAAAATAAAACCGACGGTAAACTAATTGAATTTTTTTTTTTTTGGAATGGTCATCTTTTTATCCCGCAGATGGACAATGTTGGAGTGTGTTTTTCTAAATATCCCCTCTTTGTTAATCATAATATTAAAAAAAAGATTTATTAAAAATGTAGTTAGCATATACAGTTTACATTTATCAACACTTTTTTTTAAAGCTAAAATGATATTAGAAGATTCGAAAGTATATTTTTTGTGCAGTCAGAAAATCAAATAATGGTTGAAGAAAATAAAGGCAAGTACTATTAATATGTATGTAAATATTCTTTTCCTTTGAGAAAAATCATGACAATTTCTCATTGTTCATTTTTTCAAAGCTAAGTAGATCTCTAAAATTTTGGTGATTTTCTTTTTCTTTTGTGTAAAGAAGTGTAAAATAGCTTTGCTATAGAACAAAATTCCTAAAATTTAGAATAAAATTGTCCAGATTCTTTCTTTCGGATAGAAACTTTTTCTTTTGTGCTAAAATATCAGAAAACGGTGTCTTTTGTCTTGTGACAATAGACAAGTCAGTTTAAGGAAGTGTAATTGTTTTGCTGTAACCGAATTTGCCAGTTTTATATATGACAATGTACATAAATTATTATCGGTTTTTTTCTGTGAATGGTTGGAAATTTTGTTGTGAAAAAAGCCCTCATAGTGCTTCTTGGTATTGTTAAGAAAACTGTAAAAAAAATAATATAAAAAAAAAATAAAAAATACAAATTGCATGCCAAGCTTATTTTTAATTGTAAGGGTCCAAATAGCAGGGAATATTGTATTAAAAAGTTTAGATTAGATTTTCTTTTCTTGTGTAAAGGTAAAATATATGCCAATTATGTGTTAAACAATTTATTGCTAACTTTATGTACTTTCATCATTTTTCATAGATATCATTGAGTATATATTTCATATAGATCACATGTATATTGACCTGTTGACCCAATTATGTAACCCAATGACCTAGAAAACTGGTCCCACCTATTTTCAATTTGAGAAAATCCAATATATATTTAATAAAAATTTATGTTAACTTACATTTAAAAAAAGGAAAACTTGGAAAAGAAGCATTTCTTTGGCCATGATGTCGATTTTTTTTTTAGTGAATGACATTTTTTACGTTATCTTCATTTCGATGTATTTATCTTTGAATAAAAATTATATTTTGGGGAATTTCGGTTATGGTAAAGCTCCATTAGCTAGCAGTAAACAAAAATTTCTGTACATAGCAACACCGGTCCATTTGTTTAAAGACTGAGCCAAAAAGTATAGAAGAAATTTTCCCCTTTTCTTGAAGTAAGTGTGTACATGAATAAGAATTTGATTCAATGATGAAACATTTGGGTACATGTTGGGTACAGCTGTTACATTTGTGTTCTGTTAAAATAAAGATGTTAGAACAGGAATTAACAAGATTTGTTTATTAGGTTTGTCATGTTTGAAAACAAATTCTGTTAAGTATGTCCGCTTAGAGAAACTGCTACTGAAATAAAGATGTGCTCCTTTTGTTATGGTCAAGATGTTATATGCAATATGTTTTGCAGTGTTTTTATTATTTCTGGCCCTTTGTCCTCGATTAAGTAGTAAGCAGGTCCCCTTACTCACCCAACTCCATGTACCTCTTACAGATTATAGCCCCTCTGTCAACCTCCTGTATATGGGCCCGGGGCCATGGCTTAGTGGTTAGCAAGCACGCTTTGTAAAGCCTACTCCGATGTACCGTTCACAGGATTGAGTCCATCTGTCGACCCTCAGGTATATGAGTGAGTCACATGATGTGGCTCCAGCAATGCCAGGGGTGGTTTTTATGAGGTTTCCTCACGGTTTTCCACTGTAATAAGGCAAGGAACATTGTGAAGTGGACACTGTGCGTCATATAAGTGAAATACCCTTGAGAACGATGTTAAACCCCAATCAAACAAACCTCCCGTATATGAGCCAGTCCCACAGTGTGGCTTCAGCAATAACAGGGGTGGTGTACATGAGGTTTCCACTCAGTGTTCCATGGTGAAGACAGTGTGAAAAAGATAATCCTACAGCCTTTGGACTGGCACACAGTGAAATAAACATTAACCATTATTACTAACAAAACAGTTTGGTTTGTTTTTGCCATTATTATTACGAGTAACCTGGACACCAGCTTTTTACAAGTGGAATATTTTTAAGTGGAACATAAATCACACATAAATCCTACCACTGGGTTATCTACTCAGGGTATAGTTCCTCAAAAAATGTTTAGCCTAAGTTGATCTTAAATACCATGACGACACAATGCCTTCAGTACTGGTTGTCATGACAATTAAGATGAACTAAGGCTAAGAGCGCTTTGTGGAACGGGGCCCTGTCAAACCTTTATTTAGATTATATACCGTGGGTCACGATTTTCACAACCATATAAAAATGAATACTAGGTTGGTACTTGGATAATGGATTATTTCTGGTTATTGTTTTATACAGAATACAGGAAAACAGAAATACAAGAAATTTTTACAAAAAATACAAAATTTGATAATTCTGTGAACAAATCTATCTGTTGTATTGCAAACTGCATCGTCTATTGTCGGTACCTTTCTCTGCCCTGTAACATGGATAATGAAACCAAGATATTTCTAACCTTGGGACTAATGATAAAATCAGCAAAGGTAGAGATTGGTCAAAAGAATTTTTAACTCTTGTGAACTAAACAATCCTTTGATTGGTCATGTTCAGTCACATGGTTTATCTTTCCCCATCCTTTGAAGGAGATAATAAATATCCAGGTTTCGGGGCTGTATGATAAACTGTCCAACTCTGGGAAAAGAAATTTGGTTGTACAAATTTTGTGAAAAGGTGTTTTTTTCGTACGTGACAAGTTGAGTATTTTCTTTAACTGGCACATTTTCTGGTTCTATAAATCATTGGATTGTATATACCCTCACTTAAAAATAAATGTTCATTACAAATATGTGGTCTTTATCATGTTTTTGTGTGTTGTTTCGGTTGGATGGAACTCGAGAAGTTTGATTGGTCGAATGACCTTGGTGTTTTTTTTATTGTGCTCAACAGTATTTCACTTTAATGCTGCCTTGTTCTACTTCCAGTAGAATATATATGAGTGAGTCACAAGTTGTGGCTCCGGCAATCGCGGGGGTGGTTTTTACAAGGTTTCCTCCCGGTTTGCCACCATAATAAGGCAAGGAACAGTGTGAAGTGGACAATCCGTCGTCATAAGTGAAGCAAATACCCTTGAGTACGACGTTAAACCCTAATCAAACAAACAAATCCAATAGTAAACAATAAAACTGTTTTTCTTTCTCTACAATAAATAAATATTAATGCATTGTTCATTTGACAGAAACTGGGTTGATAAATTATGAGACCGAAATATAGGTTTGTGTTTACATTTATTGCTTCCCCATACACTGCCCATGTACAACATAGAACAAAAATCATGGAATTATGCAAATTTTCCCATAAAATGTATATTCGCTCTATGTCCAGGAAGCTTGTCTGGGCTGTATCTTGGTTACTATTTCACATAGGCTTTTGAAACTTGCATAGTGCATGTGCAACGTAGCAAGAAAGTCACGGAATTATGCAAATGTTTGCTTTTCTCTTGTTTTATTTTACGCTAAGTTGAACTGTGGTCTTACTTCATAAAGAAATAACATTAACAAGTAATGCAACTTTGTACATTTCTGCTGTATATTGTTTCATAAGTTTCATAAAATCACTGCATAATATAGTTAATTTTATCCCACTTAGTCATGGTACTTAACCATAGATTATATAGCTATGGGGCATCCCATCTTTTCAAGGAATTCGCCCAACAGATTTTCACTCTTCTGCTAAAAAACTATTGATTTTGAGGTCAACCCTTCACCAGCAGGCAATAAGATTCGCCGTTCAATCTGCCTGAATCATATTCCAAGATGGTATTTTTTCTCGCTATGGTTTGGATCCAGCTGCTGTGACACGGTGCCCCAAAATCGACGTCTCTGTTTACCAAAAAACATTCAACTTGTTTAAATCTCCCTTCCATGAAAAGATTGGATCTCCCAATAGCCATATACTTTACATGGCTATGGTGGCCCTCTGGCTAAGGGTAGTTTGTTTGGAGAGTAGCAATACTGTCTTTACTTAGCACTTGAGGAAGATTACCTTTCCAACATTATCCAAACTCCTCTCAGGAGGGCAGAACAGGGCCATTGTGAACAGTTTAAATTAGGTCAGGTCATTTGGGGGCATTCCAGTCTGAAGTTATAACGCTGCTGCCTTTTAACCGTTGGTCTGAAAATCAAATTTGTCTGCAACCAAAGTCTATATAAAGATTAAGATTGGAAGATTTTAATTGGATGTTTAAAAGTAAACCCTGTTGTAGCAATCCTCGAGAAATGAGCATTTTTTTATCAGCCGCTTTAATTTGTTTGTTTGATTGGGGTTTAGCGTCGTACTCAAGGGTATTTCACTTATATGACGACGGATTGTCCACTTCAAAATGTTCCTTGCCTACTCACGGTGGCAAACTGAGAAGAAACCTCATAAAAACCACTCCCGCGATTGCCGGAGCCACATCGTGTGACTCACTCATATACCTGACGGTTGACAGCTGGATCCTGTGAATAGTTCAGATGCTTTAAAGAAACGATTTGTGTATAACCAATGAGGATGTAAGCCCATGATAATAGTGCGGCAGAAGATGAAATACAAACAAAATCTGTAACATTTTCACTCAAGAAATTTTATTAAGACAAATCTTTTTGGTAGAAAGTTATTGATTATACATGATATTGCACAGTGTTTCCTAAGACTGGGCTGTTTGAAGCAACCATTAACTACACAGACTAAACAATCAATAAAGCTTAAAATCTCTCAACAGATCAAAGCACAGCAAAAACAAATAAATAGATAAATGTAACCTTGTAATTTCAAGTTTTATATTAATTGGTGTTTTACACCATGTTCAATGGTATATCAATTGTATTTCAGCAGGGGATCTGACATTAGCACAACCAGAACTCAAACAGTGAAGTGTTTTGCTACACTGTATGTTGGAATATATATAAAATAATTTTGTGTGTACTAGAGACAGAGACTGTTGTGTGCATTGCAGACACAAAAAGCATGGTGTGTATGACGGAAAGATATTTGTGTGTACTGCAGACAGAACTATTTTGTGTGTATGACAGATAAGACTGCAGACAGAAATAACTTTGTGTATACTGCAGACAAAAAAAAACTTTGTGTGTCTATTACACATTTGTGTGTGAACTTCAGACAGTATAACTTTGTGTGTGTACTTCAGGCAGAAATAACTTTGTGTGTGTACTTCAGACAGAAATAACTTTGTGTGTGTACTGCAGACAGAAATAACTTTGTGTGTGTACTGCAGACAGAAATATCTTTGTGTGTGTACTGCAGACAGAAATAACTTTTTGTGTCTATTGCACACATAAAGACGTCTGTACTGCAGACAGAAAGAACATTGTGGGTACTATAGACAGAAGGAATATGTGTGTAAAGCTGCCAGAAAGAACAGTGGGTATGACAGATAAGGCCGCAGACAGAAAGAACTGTGTGTAAAGAGCAGACAAGAAAGTATAGAGTGTGTTTGACATGTAACAAAAGATGTTGTGTGCAGACTGGAGACAGAAAGATTTTGATTTACAGTACACACAAACACATTTTTGTGTACATTGCAGACAGAAAGAACTAGGTATGTGTATGGCAGACAACTATGTGTGAGTCGGAAAGAAAAGACTGCAGACCAAGTTACATCTCCACAGATATGGTTCCACTGATAACGGACTAATCAAAATACAATTTTATGACAGTTTTGTAGACTGGAACCGTAAACTTTTTAGTTTAACTTGACATCAATACATAAGTCTAAGATTAAGTGTTTACCCTACACAACCGGAGGACAGCCATAAAAAAAAAAATGAATAATTTTTTTGTGTCTTTTAGAAAGTGAAGATTAACAGTATTTTCGTTATTTAGAGATAACACTTTCTTAATTTGAACAGATTCTAGTTGAGAAAACTTTGCAGGAGCATTTCACACATATCATGATGGCTAAAAAGCTAAACAAACGCAACCATTAAATAGCGAGTGTTTTCCATAGCGGCACATTCCTTCAGTGCTAGGTATGGACACCTGAAAAATACCATCATTCGTCAAAGGGTACATCAAATTTATTTTACCTTTTTTTAAGATGTTTCTTGACCATAATAATCTCCACAGTTTTCTTAAAGTGCTAGCTATGTGTTTATGTAATTTTACCATATTTAAATATGTCCATTCAATGGATTTGCAATGCAGTCACCTCTAATTTGGCGACATACATGTACAGGCCAGTCATACAGAAATAAAGTAGCTCTACATAAACTATTGATATTGACAGATTTCGGCACAATTTATTTCTCATTGAATTCAAGCTTTTTTTAAAAACTGTCATGTGATACATGGGTTACTAGTGAATACTACTGCATCTAATTATTACGTGTTTGTTTGATTAGGGTCTAACAGCCTACTCAAGGGTATTTCACTTAAATGTCGACCAGGGGCTTAGCCAAAAATCAAAAGTATGGTGTCCAAAATGGTCATTTTGCTTCACTCTTCAATTTCCCGCATGTTTAAGTTTCTTAAAACAGGGTGTCCAAATGAAGCAATTGTTCACTTCAGGGTGTCCATTTGGATGGGTGGATGGGTGTCTCTTGATGATGTTGACGGATCGTCCACTTCTAACTCGGCTTTACTTAAAGATGGTGGACAGCTGAGAGGAAACTTTGTAAAAATCAGCCCTGCTATAGTTCCCTCTTATTATGCTTGTATAACCAGTGATTGACCTATTACTGTACCTCAACAACTCACCCATGATCAACCACTGGCAGAAGCAGGGAGTGAGGCTCAAGCACATCGGGTCATGTGGGCATGGTTGTCCATAAAATGGCTGGGCATAGTTTTAATGAGAACACTGTGACTGTTGCCCAGAAAGCATTCAAAACCGAACGGGACTAGAAAACTCAGTTTTTATTGGCTGTTATTATTGACTAGCTTCCGTAGCCCTCTACATGTGGTACACAATATTACAAGCCTTTTCAACCAGCAATTTGTCCAGGTCAAGATTTTCAAGGTTGTCCACTGGTTATATGCACACACCTCAAGTTGAATCTATGTAGAAGGGGACTACCTGATATACCTCACTTCCTCTGGGAGGTGCGATATATACATGTTCCATACGTGAGGAAGAATCAATAGCCAAACACGATACCCCACAGGCCTTTCTGGTATATTTTTTTGTTAACCAGTGGAAAATAAAATTTTGAATTTTTTTTGTATTTTGCCTTTTTACAGAACTGAAGGCTGCAAATAAACTTATTTTTTTAAATAGTTTTAAAACTTTTAAGTTTGACACCGAATCAATACGGGATTAATCCTGCTCACAAAGCAAATGCTCTATCCTTATAACAAAGTTCTAATTATCTTAGAAAAGAAATGGGGCTTGCAACTCTAAACTAAAAGCCACTTTTAAAAAAAATTGAGCAAGAGATACAACTCTTTAGAAGTAAGTGCAAAAGGCTTTTAATTAATTACAAATTTTGGTCAATTCTAATTTTTTTACAATAAATGTTTATTAAAAATATTATAATTTAATACATTTATTTATTCCTTCAATACTATAAAAATGGGCTATTTTTATTATAAAAGTAAGAATTGGAGAGTAACTACTCAACATATATAATTATCTACACTATGTTACATATAAAGACAGAAATATACACTACATCATAGTAAAATAGAGGTATTAATTTGTGACTAACTTTCTTTGACTAGCTTGTCGAGAGTTTGTTTTGTATTACTTTGATTGTCCCTGAGAAATCAGCACTGATGATTATCTCCCCTTGATAACTCTCCTGTGTTTCCTTGGATACGCCTTCTTTAGGTTTGTAAAACAATGAAGGATTTGGTGAGAAAATTGCTGATGTAACAACTGCATTGTGGACTGGAAAATAAAATAGACCAAAATTTTATATTTAAAACAAGAGGTTTGTTTTTTATTATTGGTTTTCAAATTGCTCTCAAGGTTATTACACTCGAATGACAATGGTGCTCTCTACTAATAAATGGCCAGCATAACATCACCATAAACTGTGAAGTATAGATTCTGTTGGGAAATCCATTTTCCTCAAGTACTATGTTTCCTCATAACCATGGTGGAAACATACTGCATTTGGCCAAATGGCTCATAATTGCGAGGATAATTTTACAAGCGCGGGCTACGAACCAATTATTTGAGAGGCTCATAATAAATAAAATGACCATATATACTCTTTACATGTAACTATTCTAACAGAGACATAGGATTTACCACATCCAGGTTCTTCCATCAAGAAAGCTTGAACTGACATGTTAAAAAATCTCTGCAAGACTGGCTTTGTACTCGGCTAACTGGTTAATCCTTTATCCTGTATTGTCAGTCGTCCCCCCCCCCCCCTCTCTCTCCTTCAGATCTTCCTACTACTAGAGTTAAACTGGTCACAGAAGGGTAATACATTTTGGACTGTTTGGTTATTTTTCTTTAACCTCTACAAGACTGCCCAGAAATTAGAGTGTCCGAATAGTTAGACAAGACACGGTAATACTTGATTCCACAGCCATGTTTTCGCCCTACAATTAATTCAACCAACACCAACCACATAAACTATTCACGCAAAAATGGAGCTGGGATATTTTATTTCAAATCTGGCGACCTGCGAAAATGGAAAATGTTAACATCCATACACAGCGAGGATATGGCTACTGCATCACTTATAATGCTAACATGCATTATGCCGCAGCTGACACATCATCCATTACGCAAAACCAGCTCATTGTCTTGCTTTCATGATCTTCATAAACTAATGTCAAATAAGTCAAGACTGCCACAGCAATGATCAATTGTTGCAATGAACATTTGGGGTGAAGAAAAAAGAAAATTTTCAAACCTTTGATAGCTTCCCAGAAGTCATTGCGATCTCTCCGCGCTGATGAGAACTTATAGAACTCGTGCTGTGTTTTCCAGACGTAGATAAAATGATCCTCCGAACCAGATATGATGTATTTACTCTTGGGACTAGAAAATATAAAAGAAAAACAGCATAATCAGTTATTTTGTTTGTTTGGTATATTATATGCATTTATTTATTAAATTGGGTTTTAACGTCATAATCCACGTTAACAGATATTTTATAGATTGAAAAAAAAAAAAGCCCCTAGTGATTTTCATCAGCCACAAAGCTGTGAGGTTAAATTACCATGTTTCTTTGATTGTGTATTTAAGGTCATTACTCCCTGGGTGCCATTGGCAACTAACTAAGATAATCCTTAGACAGGTTGATCACAAGGATGCAGTACAAAACAGATTAGTTTTATGTGCCCTTAAGCTCTGAGAGCACCCGGAATCTCCCTCCCCATTTAAAATCTGTAGAATGCACAGCCAGCAAACAGGAGAGTGTCTGACGTGATAAAGACCAAATGTGCTGTTTAACTGTCACTCTGTCAGTTTTTTACATCGATTGTAACACAAAAGTTTATGCTCAACCCTCTTTAAATCAGATCTTGATTGTTCTCTAGATAAGTATTGTATTGTCACCATGTAGATCTGAGATGCTTGTGTGGTAAACTGCATCAATGTACTGCTGGGTTCACGAAAGGTCTTTCTTTCAATTATCCAATGAAAAACCAGATACCATGACAGTGTGAGAGACCTGCAACATCTTCTGAACTAGAAACTTTTCAAACTGAAAGTGTTATCACGAATAAACCCCAAAAAACTATTAATATTAACTTCTAAAAGGCACAAAAATCATTGAATAAAACATTGAGTAGCTGACTTTGATGTGTGTTTCAATTAAATAACCTGTAGCATTACCTGAAACTTGACTTGATCTGACTGCTATTGTTCGTACAACCTTTGTATTTACAGGTCAAGGTCAAGTCCCGAAGGTCATACAGGCGAATCCTTGAATCATTAGAAGTTACCAGTATCTATAAATAAAAATACAATAATACAATCAATACACCAAATTCACCAGTGTTATATAAGGTTCAATTCCAATCTAAGGTCACACCTCTCATCACATAATTTGGTCGGGCATTTTGATGGATCTACCAAGATTGGTCTTGATTTGTGCAATTCAAAATGAAAGCAAAAAGAAGTATAGGGAAGAGCCACAAGACTGACACAAGTATTTTGCACAAAAGGCCCAATGAGAGGTTCAACACCCTCCCATGATATCTGCACATTAATCTGGTAGAAATGGAAGTTCCTCATCTATAGTGAGCTTTTCATGCGACATCATTTCTTCTTTTTTTATAAATATTCACCAAAATCTTTTCACAATCATTTTCTTGAGAAAAATCCACCATATGTGAGTTCTAGTTCGTTACCACATTAGCTGTAACACTATTATGAAATCTATTTTAAGGTAACTAATTAAACGACATATTACCAGTGGGTCAGTAAAGTTTTGTCAATTTGTATAAAAATATGTTTTATGAGAATAAGAAATTAAATTTTATTCCATAATGAAGCTTCAAAAGCTAATATAAAATTTCAAAAGGCTTAATATATTTCTACAATCAGCAGTTTTTAAAAATGATGTTCATAGTTTGTGGATAGCATATTTAATCATGTTAGAGTCAATGAAGGTAGGTCGGCCCCTTCGAGGTCAAAATTTGTCTGTTTTTTTATTATTTGTTAATACGAAAATTCACATTATTAG
>JAVFBX010186125.1:0-13923 GCA_034783855.1 Mopalia kennerleyi | reverse complement strand
CCTGATTACAGCTGTTAAATTTCCTGTCAAAATATGATTTTCTAGATGTCGATATCAATTTATTAAGTCGGTTTCTGTACTTTCTGTACGTGGTTTTATCATCTGGGTTGTTAGAACAAAGCTGTAAGCGATACAGTTTATTTTTATGGTAGATTGAATTTAGCAGGCCATTAGTGATCCAAGGTTTGATTATTTTTGTTTTTTTGGGTTTGGAGGAAGTGAGCGGAAAAATAGAGTCGTATGTGTTGATTAGAGTATCGTGGAATAGAGTTAGAGCTTCTTCTGGGTCGTTGTTTACAAGTATATGATCCCAGGAAGTGTTAGAAATTTGGTTGATAAATTGGTCTATCTGATTCTGAGAAATTCTACGGTGCTGGATTGAAGCTGAGTTAATATGGGTTTCTTGGGCAGAGTTATGAATATAAAATATAGGATAGTGGTCAGTGATATCAGTAAGTATGATCCCGGATAAGATATGGTTTTCGTGGTAATTGGTGAAGATGTTGTCAATAAGGGTTGCAGTTTTGTTAGTTACTCGTGTCGGTTTTGTAATTTGTGGAAAGAAGTATTGACATTTTAAGGATGTTATAAAGTTGTTACTGTGCTGATGGGTTTCGCTTTTAAGTAGGTCGATGTTAAAATCACCAAGAAGTAGACATTTTTTGTTGGTGGAAATTTTGTTTAGGTTTGGAAAAAAAGTGTCATTAAATTGTTTGATACACTTCCCTGGTGGGCGATATACTATGCCGATTACATAGTCAGTGTTGTTGTGATTGACATTTAGAAATAGCGACTCATAGTTATCACTACACTGGGTTAAATCCTTAATAACTGAGCAGGATTTGACTTTGTTACTAACGAACAGAGCCACTCCTCCGCCTTGCCTATTGGTTCTAGAAGATGAAAATAACGAATAGCCAGGTATATCGACAAGGGATTCGGTAGAATCGTTTAACCAGCTCTCCGTAAAGCCTAGAACAGTAAAATTATAATTTATGTTGTGAAGGAGACTTGTTATTTCATCGTGATGTTTGGAGAGACTTCGGGCGTTCATGTGAAGGACAGAGAAATGGTTAGTAAGGGACATATGTGTGCTATTAATAGTGTCAGTAAATGCACCTGGAGAAATGTAATTAGACTGGTGAGAGTTTATGGAGTTCCAGTGGTTCAATTCATAGTCATTATCATCTATCTGTGATTGAAAGTTTTCTGGAATATTTAGTTGTATAGGATTAAAATTCATACCTTCTAAAGTTTCCATATTGAATAAATTCTGGTTGGTAGTGTTTACTACAGGAACCAGGGAGCGGTCGTGGTCAGCATCTTGAAAGGGTAAGTTTGCAAATAGGTCCGGGAGTGGAATATTAGAAACTAAGGGGTTAGGTATTATTACTGTGGACATTGATAAGAGTAAGTGTTGGACAGCTTCCAATTTTACATAAGCAATTTACTATATTTCTGAGTACCTGTACATAATAATATAAACATGCAGAGATTTTACGATAATAAAAAGTTAACATGTTTGTAAATCAAGATTTAAATAAGAACGGTAATTCACCTACAGATATTTACATAGGTCAGTAAGCAAACACAACCACCCCAATGACATCATGATTTATTGTGTATTTCTTTCACGAGTATCACACTGTTTGTTCACTTTGGGAACAGTGGTTAGGGAACAAAATGAAAATGTACACCAGACATTAAAACTAGAAAATGAAAGGTTTGTTTGTTTGATTGGGGTTTAACGTCGTATTCTAGGGTATTTCACTTATATGACGACGGATTGTCCACTTCACACTGCTCCTTGCCTCATCACGGTGGAAAACCGGGAGGAGACCGTGAAAAAACCATTCCCGCGATTGCCGGAGCCACATCGAGTGACTCACTCATATACCTAATGGTCGACAGACGGACTCGATCACGTGAACGGTAAATTGGAGTAGGATAAGGAGCGCATACGCTACCACTAAGCCACGGCCCATAAAGGGGAAAGATTGTTTGTTTGATTGGTTGGTTGGTTGATTGGGGTTTAACGTCGTAGTCAAGGGTATTTCACTAATATGACGACATACTGTCCACTTCACACTGTTCCTTGCCCAAGTATGGAGGAAAACCGGGAGGAGCCACATCTTTTGGCTCACTCATATACCTGAGGGTGGACAGACGGCGTTAGAAAGCGCGCTCGCTAACCACTTTGCCAGGGCCGCGGGCCCATGAAAGTGAAAGAAAATGTTTATAATGAATAATTAATATCAATGTAATATGTGCATGTGAATAACAAGTTGCATGCATATACATTAAGTAAACAGTATCGCGCATACGAACGCGCAGGTATTACACAGATACACATTTAATCGGAGACAGAACACCGATACACATTTACAATGAATTCTACTATCATGTCAGTTTTCTTTCCGATTTAACTGTGACGAGTTCATAGACAGTCTTAGGAAATAAACGTATGGTTCTGGTCATTTTGTTAACAAGAAGCAATAAACACACACACAAGGCAATGTCCTTACTTGAATTTTGTACAATTTGTATTTAAGTGGAAAGTCAACAAAAAAAAAGAAGAAGAGAAAAAACAAGTGTCGATATAAGCACGAAGCTTTGAGCTTGAAACCAACACACACGTAAAAGTTTTACAGTTGTTCAATACACGCTGGTTGGCACTACATGAGAAGTTCACACTGTTGTGTTATTATGTCATTCGCGTCCTTGGTTACGGCTCTGTGAATCCCGTGTAACGACCGACTGTGGCGGTCTCAATCGGGTAAACACATTCAGTTCGGAGATAGACGTAATGTGTTTAATCTGGTCGTGGCTATTTTTAGCAAATATTTTACCGTCCCTTGACCAGGCTGACTCAGTAGCAGGGTGATCAACACAGGATTTCAATAATAACTGGTTTTGGGGGGTCAAATCTTCTTTGATCACAATCTTTGTACCTTTCAATACTCTCCTTTTACGTATACAGTCGTTTTTCATTTTACGAGTGACAAATTTCACAATTATGCCCCTTGGTTTGGCAGAAGTGGTAGTGTTGTATGGCCCTAACCTGTGAGCTATACTTATGTCACCTGATGAGATATCCATATCGAGTTTATTATTTAATAAATCCATTACTTTAACGGTGGACTCATCGGACGTTTCCCTAGCGCTATCGTCACTTATCCCGTAGATACGCACACTCTCAAGTCTTCCATGTTGTTCAAGGGTATTTTGTGTAGTTTGTAAAGTTTCGAATTTTTTATTGGCACGTTTGACCTCTTGCTGATTCTCCTCTAGCTCGTTAGATATACTCTGTAGCTCTCTTTTCAAACATTCATTTTCTTTTTCTAACGTAAATATTCGTGATTCGTGTTGTTCTAATACAAATGTTAATTTAGAAACAATTTTACTCTCAGTTTTTTGTAAGTGTTCATCGAGTCTATCGTTGGTGACAACATTGTCAAGTTTACACATTATTTGTTTGAGTTGATCTTCTATCGTCGAGTTAGTAGAATCAGATTTAGGTTTATCAGGGCTATCGGAGGCCTTTTGAGGGGTGTCTTTTTTCTGGGACCCAGATCTACCCATGGCGAAGGTAAGCAGAAATACTCACTTGTTAGAGGAGACCACAGACAGAGTTCACCGCTGACTTTTAAACAATCAAAGTTTATAAACACTGACCTTACCCGCACAGAAATGATGAGAACAAGAAATAAATGAATCCAGCAAGAAATGTAGAAGGAATCCAGCTAGGATATATCCGTGAATTTCGCACCACACCCCGTTCAACTCACAACTGGTTACTCCGGTCCGTGCAGTAAAGACTGTCCGTGCAGCACTGGTCACTCTCCAAGAAAACTTGTAACCTCTAGGCTACGCACTACGTTAGATTATTGTACCGTAGTAATTTACAATACTGTTCTTTTTTATCTAGATTTTAAACTAGATCTTGATCGAGCAAAGTTGATCTTAATATCTATATTAAGCAAAGTAGATACTGGTTAACTTCGATAAAATTGGAATTGAAGCTAACCAATTCTTCAAAAGATAGAGCATGGAAAGGGAATACGGACAGACGGATGGTCAGGCGAAAAAGCTGACTACTATAAGGTACCCACAGCTTAATGACACAACAACGTCACAACGTAAATTGTGTATCAGAAGCGAACACATATGGCAAGCCGTTTTAGCACTTATACCTTTATTGTACATATGTCGAATGAGTTTTGCTTTTATTTTACTTATGTGCAATTGTTTTCCACAGATGTGAAATTCTTTTTTACTTTTGTCGAAAAGAATTTCACATATGTAAAACAAAAAATTATTTTACAGATGTAGAATTATTTTCAACAAATGTGATCTTCTTTTTCACATAAGTAAAATAAAACACCAAAACCTAACTATTTCACATATGTGGAAAAGAATTTAACTTATGTAAAATAAAATTTATTTTAGATATGTACAAAAGAGTCCCACTTATCAAAAAACTGAGAAATGATTTCTCCCCACAACAAGGGACCGTATCCAACCTTCATTTGTGCTCATATTGTTTTGTGAAGACTTTCAAGACGAATGCAAAGACGATAGGAATATATTGCGTAAGCTGTTCAAGTTTAGCCTCAGCAGGGCACACTCCCAAGTCGAAACAGTCGATCAGTTGGTCCACTGTAGCGAGATAACAGCGACAACAAAGCAAAGCGCAGCCAATGACCTATGTTGCACCTATAAATGAAAAATCGACGCGATATGAAAAAAAATTCAGTTACCGTCGGCGTCCTCCGGGGACGCCAACGCTATATGAAAAATATTTCATATCGCGTCGAATTTTGACGTTAAAAGCAAAAAATTCATTTAGCGTAGGCTTACTACGCTAAATGAATTTTTGTTTCATTTAGCGTCAATGTCAGCCATTTCAAATTTCAATGCCTAGGTTATATGAAAAACTTCATTGCACTACTTTCTCGCAAATAATTTTATTATCTTATCAAGAGTTTCGTGTTTTGGTAGTAACTGTTACTATGACGTAACGGCTTGCCAATATCATTTTGGAAGGAAAATGGAGTATAATCCAGAAAACCCACGTCGTAGCGCAGGTTTTTTGGCTCATCTTTTCAGGTATGGGAGCGAATTTTCGACCTCATTGCTGAGAGGCTCGACAGTTTCAGCAAAAGCGCTTTTACCGACAGAAACTATTATATCATCATCAGAAATTTCTGAACATGATACAAATGTTTGCGGAAATATAAAATATGGTTATGCTTTCAATGTTCGGAGATACCGTCCTTTCATTTAATTGTTAATTGTTTTTTGGGATATTGGATTTAAGTAAACTCTTAAAGACACAGACACACACTCTCGCTTAAAAAGGAACAACTATCAAGTTTTTGGCCTGTTTTGGTCAGTTGTGGTATTGAATAAAGCTAACTGTAATAAATTATAATAAACAATTTCAATTAATAGATCTCACTTAATTAAGATTTGTGACGTAGCCGTATGGGGACGCATACGCCATCTAACTTCTGACCAATCAAGTGCGTTAGAGTTTTTACAACTTTAAATTGATTTTATCGCTAAATTTAATATGAATAACAAAAAAACATTTCATTTCATGGAAACGTCCTTAAGACATGTTTCATCAGATGAAAGTAAGTTTTTATTAATTTAAATGTGGAGTATGGGGTAGTGTTGTCAATTTTCTTGCTCTGGAACATTAGTCGGGCTTCTCGGACGCATCAACTTCCAGTTACACCCCACACGTTTCGGAAATCCTTCTAAATGAACATGGGAGCTGCATGCGGCTCAGTCGGTAAGGCGCTTCGCTCAAGCTTTAAGCAATGAGGTTACAAATTCGTTCCCGAACCTGAAAAGATGCACCAAAGAAACCTGCGCTGCGACTTTCGGGATAATACTCGATTTTCACCCCAAAATAATATTGGCAAGGCGTAACATCATAGTAAGAGTAGCCATCAATGCCAAACTTTTCACGAAATCCTTTATAATATAAATATAATCAACATCGTTCAGTTGCTATATGTTTTACATGAAACTATATTAAATTGAGGGCGATGTCGATCATCGTTCGAGTAAGAACTGCTTAAAATTCAACTCATATATCAAATTTTCCTCAAACTTCTCGATATATCTGAAATACCAGACGGGAGGCTGATTTACTTATTACCCATACCGAATAGCCTGTTGGCTATATATTTAGCCATACTTAACATACCATGTAAATGGTCATTACCCTCTCTCGAGGTGTCTGTAGGTTGCCCACAACACAACTCGAGATTAAGATCTATTAAGAAGCTTGTCTCTAGGAGTTTATCTAAAACACAAGACGAATCAGCGATTTAAATTAATATAAATCCCTGCGGCAGTGTCTTTGCTTTTTAGAAATGTACACAAAATCCGATTTTTTAAAAATAACATTTTCGGTGGGTATTTTTAAAACTCCTTCTTGTCCAATTAGCAACATGCTCTATATGCCTCGCCTACACGGTATTTGAAGCAAAACATACCAACACAATGTAGCGGACAACATGGATGGTCAAGCTTTTTTTAAATGGGACGAGCTGTTGCGCAATTCTTTCCGCAAACAAGAAATATAGCATTCATCTTAGTTTGACATATCAAATTATATTCCCTCTGATCGTGACGAATGTAAATAAAATTAATAATTGAACAACTCCAATTTTATGGCTGCTCATTAGTTTGTTTGATTGATTGGGGTCTAACACTATACTTAATACTATTGAACTCATATGACGGTGTACCAGAGAAATGGGCGAAGGAAACCACCCTCGACACCATTGACAACAAAAAAGACCTCACACAGGACAACCACAGGACACAATCCATAGACATAACAGATTGACGTCATGTTACTTTAGGTTTGGAGATCACCATGGCAACAGAAATCTCCTTCCCACACCTACGCAAAAGCGTTATGAATATTTCACTTCGGTTTCCCAAAGTTCTTTAGTATTCGTGCTAATCCCGCAGTTCACAAAAGCTAAATTTTTCACTCTTAAAAACTTCAGCCGTTTTCGATCATAGATCCCCATGTTACATCAGACATGGCAATGGTTTTCCCAGCTCAAAACAAAACGGCCCAGTTGAAACTTGTTTCTGGCTTATTTAGTTGGCACAATATCCCAGGCAACAAAGCCCAAAGTAATATAATTTTATGTAAGCCTAATATAGATATATTTTTAACGTTTCACTCACCATCCATGCAAATAATTCCTGCAACTGTACGACACGACCTTCTTGAAGAAGCGGACATAAATGAACATTGATCAATGCTGTCCATACTGGTATTACAGGATATCGCAGCAAAAAAATCTGATGAGCCCCATGTTGGGAAATTGTCTTGGTAGAATATTCGAACATAATTACTGAAAACAGAAGGACATGCACTTATATAAACTATATCATCTGTCAATAATATGACCAAGAGGCTACATAAAACCACATAAATAGTATAGAGTGGACAACTCTGTTACCGTTTGCTATTACATAATAAGTAAGGGTTTAACATTATTATGTACTAATTATTTTGTGCGTTATATTTAGTGGGGGATCGTATTGATTAAAACGATACTCCACTACTGGTAAAGAAGGTTTTGTGCGTTATATGTAGAGGGGGATTGATCCCGGACCCCTGTTAAAGAAGCCTTTGTGCGTTATCAGTCGTGGCGGGTCGATGTGTCCGCTAAAGACTGATAAAGAGGGCATGTACGTTAATGAGTATGAACAACGGCTGGTGTTAAAGCAATGTTGTACGGGTTTGTATGGCCTGAGCCACGTGTCGTTTTTGTTGTTGTTGCATGTGTTAAAAACAATAGGAAACTTGAGTCAGAGTGTGGGTGTGGTGTTCGATTGAAATTGCAAACATTTTGAGATCAGTCTCGTAAGATTTGGGTGGCCCTGAAAAGGGCCGCTGGAATTTGGCCCTAAAAGAACCGTTGGTACGATCACAACCCGGTTTTGTGATCGGAGTCGAGGAGTGCCTCCATCAACCGAACTTCCTCCCTGGCTGCTTCCTGGTTTTGTAGCCAGCAGAGGAGATGAGCGTCGGCGGACGCCTCGATTTCTTCGATTGATGGCTTGTACGGGACTTTGATGGCGAAGATGGCTATCACCAGCTCCACAGGTGTCGCCGGTCTGAAATCAAAAATAGATTTCAAGTAAACAAGTTAGACCAAACATCTTGACCCGTGGAATATCCTTACTCTGTCTTGTCAAAAGAAACACTCATACTAACTAAGTTTGATTCAAATTCCACAAGAATCATAGACCCCCACACTCACACCCTGCCATCGGGTATATCTTGAATAGGGACTCACCTCCGTTGTCAACCGTCATCACGCGGTGGCTAACCGAGACGACGCATCGCTGGACGTGGAATACACACAATGTCTCGTCCCCGGAGCAATAGTAGGTCTTTGAACAGAGGAATGACATCTCCTCCCCGATCCATTCTTCCTTGAACAGCCCTGGGGTTCGCTTGTCTAAGTCGTAGTGATCTCGCCGTGGTAGCCATTGGTCGCGCTCAGCTTCGTAGGTTTGACGCTGTTCTGGTTTAACCAGGCATTCCCTATCGGGGTGGACTACCTCGATGTAGGCCGAATCGGTGTCCATCTCGCAGTACTCCCAGCCACTGCGGTCGAATAACTTGTCGATAAAGTCGTAATAGAACTCCAACATGCGTTGTTTGCCGTACTAGTAGACCATGCGTCCGATTTGTAAAGGTAGATTGTAGTTGATGGTCTTTTTGGCGAAACTCACTCCAAAGGTCTCGGCGTCGATGACACAAGTCTCTCGAAAATAGGGTGAATTGATTGGTTTTCGAGCTGTAGTTGCGTCGCAGATATGAACATTGGTGTGGGTGTCGAGGTTGGTGATGGTTTTGCCATAGGCAGAGTTCCCTATCAGCTTCATGGTTTCACCAATGACTTTCATGGAGGGATCGGTATCGCCTTCTCGACGGGATCTGTTTGAAGCACGTGCTGGATCAGTACTGCATTGCCTTGTAGATGTGTGTGACGACGAGCCCGTGGTTCAAGTACCAGCGACGAAGCGGTGCCTCCAAGAGAATCTTCTTACCCCTCATACTCCAGATCAACATACGTCCAGGGTGGTTAAAATACTATTCGCCTCTGCATATGCCTTCGTGTGGGGGTCGATGTCCTCTCGGGAGACCGTGGTGTTTTTAAAGATGGGTGAACACTCGTGGGGTTAAGGTAATCGGGGGCGTGTAGGTTACACTCCACAAAACCGTACAGGTCATGGGCACGGACTAACAGATGTTGCTGCGTTCGGGTCTGGTAGCAGTGGAGAGGGTGGCTCCGGGTTTTCAAGAATGCCACCAGGGCCGAGACACGTTGACGTTCGTCGTGAAACTCACATTCTCACACATCTATGTAAGGTTAGCCCAAGGATCGGATTTAGGCTTCGTTGTCCCGCGTCACAGCCAGTAGGTCTTCTCCTGTTTTCCCCCGTCTGGTGTTGTACTTGCTGCGCGTAAGCGTGCACTCGTGGACATGCCAGTAACAGCCTTTAAACTGTCCATCACTGATCCGCTTCTCTGTATGGTTGCCTTGATGTCGTATGGTGATGCAGGCGAGATAGGCCTGCCACTCTAACCATTGATCAGCGATGTGGGTGGTGGTACGGCGTAATGTGAAGACCTCCTCCGTCTCTGTGGGCACCCGGGGGATACAGTGACGCGCGGGCATGTCTGACGCAAGGCAGAAGATATATAAGGCTTTCGCGTCAAAACCCACAATCTTTTGACTCCGTATATTGGAGACGCCGGCTTCGTTGTGGCGGGTGAAGATGATCGAAGGCGCACCGACGATGTTGTCTTTCAAACACGTGTATATGTCCGTATTTCGATCCTCCACCAGTGAGAACAAATCAGACAGGTCTTGAAAAACGTAGCGTAGTGTCAATCCGGTAATGCTGATACACTGTTTGAAGACATCGACCCTAAATCACAATAGAAGGTTGCCATTTCCTCTACAGCCTCCATGAAGGCGTCTCCGTAGACTTTGATCCATATGTCGTAAATTAGGCGCCAGGTAGTTGCAGACGTATAAAACAGAAGGGTATCTGTATCTGTTATCTGAGTTCTTAGACGGCGATGTTGGGCTGGAATAGAGCACGGTCTAGGCGACTGAGGGGGCGTCACGAAAATCTTTGCCCTCCATCTCAACACGTCAAGTACATCTGGAAGTACCGCTGTGCTTGGGATTCGCAGTGTGTCCACAGTGCTCCCTCGAGGTGGATAGCCAGACATCGAAAGACGCAGAGGTTGTCTTTGTTTCGACCGTGTGAGCCGCTGATAAGGGCTCCTGTTGGTTATTAAGGAGGGCGTCGGGGACGGTTGTGGTGATCGGCACCCCTATCATGATATCGGGTAGTTTTTTCACGTAGAACAGGGGGTTGGTGACATGCTCAATAAACCAGTTCGTGCAAAGGCGTTGTAGACGACCCCAGGTCATCGCATCGTGCGTCTTGTAGGTCGCGTTCTCTTCTAGAAGCGCTTTTAAGGTCGCCTTGCTGTGTATTAAAGTGGAGTGGTAACACCCGGGCGTTGTTGATGCTGGGGTAGTAATACCGCACCTGGTTGGTAACAAGGCACCCACGGTGAACATGGTGCCGTATGGTGGGCCAGTGCTTGCGGTACAGGGCAGCGATGTACGGGGTCTCGAGAGGTGGCTCTCACCTATCCGCCACGAGGAATGCTGGTCCGGTATCCGCAGAAGGTAACGGCTCCGCCAGTGCTGGCTGTAAGGGTTGGTCCGGTTCTTTAAACCGTTGGTGTGGTACCTCCATCGCCTCTTCATAGGGCTGGTGGTCGCTCGTAGACTGTCTTTGTCGTTGAAGCGGGTCGTGGTGTGGTGGTGCTAAGTCCACCACGTGACCACCCTATTGTGGTGGTAACACGCGACGCCGCTTACTAGGGGGCTTCAACGGCTCGGTATCCATCTGGACAACCCCCTGGGTATCGCCCTGAGTATCGCTGTGGAACACACGTCGATGCCGTTTTAAATGTGACGCCCTGGTAAACGCCCAGCAGGCACCGCACAGGTACAGTCGTGGGTCGCTCGCTCCTCTTCCGGCTTCCCCAGCTCGATCGCCGTCAGCTCGTCCTCCGTCGACTCGTCCACCACCAGCTCGGCCTCAGTCGTCTCGGTCTCCGTCGTCTCGGCTTCCGTCGTTTCGTCAATCCGCCATGGACCTCCCTTTTATAGCCGGATGGGTTGTCCTTGTGATTCAGTGATCTCCCTTGACCGTGCCACGTGCTACGCTCAAAAGTGCGTATTGTGTGACTGCGCCATACTGTGGGCGTCATGGTGTGGTTTATCTTTAGTCCATCAAACGACAAACGAATAACTCAACATAAAAAAGAAAAACTCTTTCTATATACAGGGCTAAAGTACACCCTTGGGGATTAGCTAGCCGCATTGACACCAAAGGGGGGAGGGGTTGACTTTTAACCGTGTACAGTGTATATTATTTTTTTCTAACATCAGCCATTTTTTATACTCAATAACCTACATGGCCTCTTTATCAGTCATTAGCGGACACAGCGATCCCCCACGACTGATTACGCACAAAGCTTTTTTCACAGGTGTCCGGGATCGATCCCCGACTACATATAACGCACAAAACATAGTTTAACAGTACTGGGGGGTCAAATCGATCCCCCAGTACTGATAAAGCAAAAATCCTTATTTATTGGTAGTGGAGGGGTCAAAAAGATCCCCACTTCTTATAATGCACGAAATAATTAGTACATAATAACGTTAAACCCTAACTTATTATGTAATAGCAAATGATAACCGAGTTGCCCACTCTATACTACTCACATACAATTGTATATAGGTCGTAGCTATCTTTTTCTTGTTTGACCTGGCATTGTTAATTCATTTTATACCGAAGATGTGAAAGGCATTAGGCCTACATCAGTAATTCTTAAATGTCAACAAATAAAGCAAACTTAAACAAAAGTTTGCACTGGCCTGGGGTATGTAACACATCCTCGTTTAAATGACTTCGTCATTTTGTAAAATTAAACATCTGTTCCCTTGGGTTTCGTAAAAATTATATGATCACTCAGCTCCTCCTGTACGTGTCCCAAGGGCAGTGCTTTAACCGTCCAAGTCGCCGCCACAGAAACACCTTTTCAAGACTTTCGCTTTAAGTGTGCAGATTCAGTTCGGCCAAAGGTAGCGCCTTGCAAGTAAGAGGAATCCTCTGATTTCAATACTCTCCTAGGTTGCGTTCGCTCGTCAACCCTCGGGTGTAGCTCGGTTAGGGTAGGCCGACGTCACCGTCGTTCTTACCTCGGCTATTATTCATGCGCGTGGACGATTCAATTCAAAACGGATGCATTAACCAAAAAAGTTTTGCATACTGACAACTTTATTAACACAAGGATAAGTTAAATACCAGAGGAGGGTGCAAACATTTGTTTTAGTTTTGTTTATTTGTTGTTATTTGTCGATTTTACGGAACAAGATTAACGATCTTCTGCAACGGTATAGTGGATTCACCACAACAGACATGCCTAACAACAGACAATCACAAAGACTAAATCAATTTCAAACTGGCAACACTCACATATGCTACGGGTCATATACAAAATGCTAATATATTAACGGCCGCTCTAACCATCGCCTACTGTTATGTTTATTTATACCGCTGGAGATGTATGTCCATCTTTGACCCCATCTCTCTCATATGACCGTATATCAGTCCAGTAGATATGTTTGTTTGAGCTGAATTTAACACTGTACCCCGGTAGTTAAGTAACTTCACCCCTAACACGGCGTGCCAGCATGCCATGTGCTCTCAACAACACTGGTAACGAACACAGACAGGACACGGCGTGCCAGCACGCCATGTGCCCTCAACAACACTGGCAGCGGATAAAGACAGGACAAGCACAGGATGCAGTTTAGACACCACACTCATATGGCTGCTGTCCCTCAGTTTTTGAGAGCAACAAGGCAACAGGAACATCCCAGCCTCCTACCTATCCAATGAAAACACTGGTGGAATGACAACAAAACCCGTATACCATAACAGTCAATCACAACACATGGACTACAAGGACGAAATTAAAAGTTGATTACCTGGGATATCCCATTTTACGACAAGCCAATTCTACACCTCTCTGATCAATAAACCCACAGAAAGGTCTAAATATTCCCCCCAATTGAATCTCCAACATCCCACTCGTCCCATTCTTAGACTGCGATCCACCTCGTAAACGTAGAGTGTAATCACCAGACATTAAACCTGTGGTAGTGAAACAAAAACAAATTGGCAAGCAATGTATGTGTTGGCAAGCAATTTCCAAGCATAGAAAAACTATCCACAGAAGCAGGTTAGGTGCTTTTAATGCGTATCGGCGATTTGGGATCAGCCGGTAGAAAAAACTTAAAATACCACGAGACTAATGTTGTAGTACTGGTACACATCTAATAATCATTTCAATCTTTTATGTTATGCTGTCAGAGGATAAATATATCATTCAAATATTGTAGATACAACACTGGCTGCTAACACACTTCCCAAGGACATAATGTTCCCACTATGCCATAAAAATAGAGACAAAGTTACGGATATACCTCTTAATTTGCTGGTATATTTCGCCATTGAACTCGAAATCATTTCTTTCCAAATTCAGGCACAAGAGTTTTCTAATTTTCAATAGTCGTACAATGATGGTCGGGATATCAATCAAACGCATTTTAAACAAATATCAATATAAACAAGAGATCCATGAATGGATCTTGACGCCCACCATTGAGAGATTGACTGAATATTCAAACCAATGAAAAAAAGGTCAGGTGCACAACCAGACCTTATGGGGAACCAGTGTGTGAAATATGAATCTGGTCCGAACCATAG
>JAVFBX010186114.1:0-13925 GCA_034783855.1 Mopalia kennerleyi | reverse complement strand
ATAAAAAAAAATTCCTGCCTGCCTAGCCCAATTTTTTTCAGGCCGTTAGAGGAAACACGACATTTTTTTTTTTAGGCTTAAGGTTATTTCATTCACATGAGGGTGTGCCAGCGTAACGGGTTGAGGAAATCAATCCTGATGCCACTGGCAACAAATAAACAAACAACATAGGGCAATCACAGTTATAAAATAAAGTTGATACAAAAAACAAAAAAAATACAAAGATACCACAAACATATCGGCTATCTGTTGCCCGTTAGCTTGGAGAGCACCAGGGCAACATGAATTTCCCAATTGAAGTTCACAATTGTAGTTTTGTTTCCGTTTGAGCTACATACAGTTTGAAGCAAAGAAGATACCAAGTGATCTACCTTTTCCAATCAAATGAAAAGTGGAAATTCTCCAAATTTGTCACCCTTTATAATAAGTACATTTATTATTTGTGACACTGAAGAAACCATGTGATGATGTGACCAAAACAAATTTTTGCAGATTTTTTGTTCGGTACAAGACAATGAAAGTTGATTGCGGAAATAATCCTCTTTGACCTAAAAATGGCTAAAATTCAAATTTAAGTACTTAAGAAATGTGCCACAGATTTCTTGGCTCAGTTGCTCGCCGAGACAAGCAGCTCGTGTATTACACAAAACAAGATAGAGAAATTATTACAATTCGCAACATTTGTGTATCAGTAAAGCACATAAATTTGACAATGGGTAAAGCACATCACAGTCATGAGGTAACAGCCAGTTTTATCAGTACAAATTTACACAAAGAGAAAATGTTTTCACAAAAATGAAGTTCCGTACTATGTATTACAAACAAAATAAGCTAGCTTTTCACAAACCATGCTTGATATGATGAGGCTGCGATCACTCTCATCTTTCAACAAGCATGGTACAAACAGATCTAATCACTCAACAACTTTCTCAAACTTATATAGTCTCCATAGATGATACATGAGGCTACGGTCACTCTCATCTTGCAACAAGCATGGTACAAACAGATGTGATCAATCGACAACTTTCTCAAACTTCTATAGCCTCCATAGATGATACATGAGGCTCCGATCACTCTCATCTCTCAACAAGCATGATACAAACAGATCTAATCACTCGACAACTTTCTCAAACTTATATAGTCTCCATAGAAAATACATGAGGCTACGATCACTCTCAAGCATGGTACAAACAGATCTGGTCACTCGACAACTTCCTCAAACTAGTCTCCGTGGGGAAATTATTTTGTTACAACATTCACAATTAATATTTCCAGCTGAATTTAAAACTGTCATTTCAATTGGGAGCTCACTATAGTTTTGCTTGACAAAAATTGATCACAGATGGTCGGACTTTAAATCAGTCATAAAAGGTGGTGGTGTTATGAAGGTCTATCTGGTAACTTCCTGTTTGAGGTCCTCTGAAAGAAAAAAAAAAATCAGTACAATTCCGTGAAAAGTTTTTCACACTACATCCCCAATAATTACACCGGGCTGTTAATTGTTATGTCATAGTACACAAGTTGTATAATTTAACAGTAAACCTGCCATACAGAATTGACACCACATATTTGACGCAATTGTTATTATGTGATGTCGAGAGTTGATGTACTTTGTTACAAAATGAAGTTACAGTAGAATCGCTGTTGTTTTCTGAAACTCTCTGTTGGACGTCCTCAAATCTGTATATCTTTGCAGGCTATTCCAAAATGTAAAGCCCTCTGACGGACCTGACAAGACAAGGCAATCACAGGCCATAATACAAAGACTTTAGTTTCACGTTGTCCCTTTTGAGAGCACCAGGGCAACATGCCTTCCTGTTAGCTGCACAAATGTCTGCATATTAGTAAGAGGGTAAAACGTTTAAAAAATGCGTCCAAACTGGGTCAAGCATAGCTGTAGTGTAGCTCGGAACAAAACTCTTGGTTAAGAAAGATGCTTGTACATTTATTGGTCTGTCGTTACACATTACCTAATGTACTCCAGTCGGACCTAAGTATGGGTACATTACTTGTAAAATTAGCAGTATAAGTGAAATAACATTAAGTTTGGCGTTCAACACAAATCAATCCCATATATTTCAGCGGGATTTTATTATACCTTAGCCTGGCCAGCAAACACCTGATTTCCACTTCTTCTTGGTTGTCGTGTTGATGAGGAGCCAGTGGCTTCCTCTCCTCGTGATTCACCAAGGGGCCTGAAAACAATGTTGACAGAGCTAGGTGGAACTTCCTTCTAGAATGAACGTAATAACCTTACTGTATAACTAACTACAATCTTACAAACTGTTGTATGACAGCCATTTAGGCAATACCCAATGGAAATGATTGACTGATTGGTGTTTCATTGATTGATTGATTGATTGATGATTATATTATTCATATTTATCTTGTGCTCAAGGCTATTCAACTTTAAATATAGTGCTTTAGTTTGAATTGTTTGATTGTTTTTTTTCCCTAATATGACGACAGATTGTCCACTTCACATTGCACCTTGCCTTATTATGTTGGAAAATCGAGAGAAAATTTCTTAAAAACCATCCCCGCGATTGCTAGAGCCACATCTTATGACTCACTCATATACCTGAGGGTCACACTAAGCCACAGCTGCGGTCGTTTAACTTTGAAGGAGTAACTCAATGTCAAGTGTAACAAAATTAATCTCACTAGCCAGGTATATTTTTATTAAAATTAACATTCTCAATAGCAAACTGTATAAATATACTCGGATTACAGGTATATTGAAAGATATGTCTTCAGATATTACAGAAAGGCCTTTACAATAGTTTCCAAAAGTTGCTTTCTAAGACGCTGGAGGGTTTCATGATTTGACCATGATTGTTTTCATTAAAAAAAAATAGACCTCCATTAGTATTAAAAACAATTTTTTTTAATATATTTTGTCATACCTTATAGACAATGCCTGGTCTAATCCACCTGTACGTCGGTTGACCTCTCCTAAGCCCCGCCCTGATGTGTGACTGACAGGTGGGCGAGCTAATCCTCGCACTACAGAAACATGCAAAAATGTTTTTAAATGTTGGCATTCAAAACAGTTTAGGCTTAACAACTTTCAACACATTAATCATTCAGTTTTTGTTTGATGGCTGTTATATTATAAAAGAAGTCTATCAACTAGAAGTATGAAACGGCACAGACCTAATATCAATGGCATTTCTATACAACTTTTAACAGCTAGTGCCCTCTAGTGTACAGTGTATAAAGTTTGAATATCACAACTTGGTTGAGGAATCATAGGAAAAAGCCAGTTAAATAAAAAACACAGTCACTTTTGATATTTTCAGTTAATGAGTATTTTCAGTGTGAGTCAATGAAAAGTAGTGCATGGAACAGCACAGCGATCTGTTTTCAATGCTGTTGATACAAGACAAAAGGCTGTTGCATACTTGTTAGGGTAATGGACTTCTGGTTATACAAATTATTTAACCAAGTTACTCCACTGGGTCAATGAAATCAAATGCTTGTTTGTTTGTTTTGGTTTTTAGTGTTGTACTTATGGTGATTTCACTCACATGAAGGGCACCAGCCCAATGGGTGAAGGAAGCCAGCCTCCACCCAAACAAAGACAGGACAAATACAAGACATCACAAACAGATTGGCATCATGTTGCCCCTTAGCTCCGAGAGCACCAGGGCAACAGGATGCTCCCTCCCAACCCTCCACCTCTGGCTGCTAAGAATGACCAAGCCATGGACAAATGGTGCAGGACTTAACACAAAATATGCAAATCAGCAATACGTGATACCAGCAGGTTAACAAATGAGTTTAATGTTGCCCCTTAGCCCTGAAAGCTCCAGAACACAGGGAGCTTACTCCAACCACCTGCAATCAGGTATTAATATTTAAGTACTCATAGAGTAACACATGGCTGGCTTTAATATCTTAAGCGAAATTGTGATTTGAAAGCGAAAATTATTTTAAAGCAAGCCTTTTTATAAGTTTTGAATGACATTTAGAAGTGGGGTAACATAATTATACAATTTCTGGATAACCACTTGTTCTTTAGTCAATTTACACCTGATGACGATACGGGCATATGTATCGTTACATTGTGTTCTATCAGAAAACAAGAAGTGTTCCAATGTCTATTCTGACATCGTTCTCAAGCATATGCTTGAGAAAGATGTCAGAATAGACATTGAAACGTTGCGTCAAAATATACGAGAAGTTGCCATCCATATAGTGTTTTGCCTTTTTAGATAATCAACTTCTAAATGCCATTCAAAGATGTTAAACAAGAAGTGGTTATCCAGAATGTGTATAATTAAGCAAGTCTTTTTGTTTCATACTTTGTTTAGAAAACTATGCATGCAAGGACTATTTAATGTTTGAAGCAGGAAATGTCCCTGGTAGTTTCGATATTTATTAATTCTGGTAATGAAATACTGTATAGCTTTACCTTGCCTTGAAGCAGTTTGACGAGCCCTATTATCACTTTGTTTAACAGCCTTTACAGAAACCTGGTTTCTCGATGATCCTGATGCTAAACCAAGCTCATCATCACCACTGCTGTCAGAGTGGAACAAATCATCCGACCTCTGACCTCTCTGTGCTCCTCTTTGATTGGTTGATTTTTGTGATAATTGCTGACGTGGGTTTGACGTTCCTGAGTTACCAGTTCTTGGCTTGCTTTTTGACAGCATGGCTTTAATATTAGCAACACCGTTAGCACCAATTGAACTATCAGATAAATTGTTAGCGTTGACATTTTTAGACACCCGTGTTGAGCTGTCATCAAGGTTTATATGCCGTGATCTGGATACATTCCCCACAGGGTCGGCTTGACGTCTTTGTGTCCTTGATGTCGAAGACACAGCCGTGATGTTTGTTTTCTTCTCTCTTGGTAGAACATTTGATATTTTTTTCTTTGGTTTGGTGGTTGGACTTGACATTGGTTGAGGCTGGAAACCAGGATCTGCATCACAGACAGCCTGTAACACCAACAACAACTGTTAAAGTCAACCCAAGACAAACATAACTACATGAAGTGCACAAAAAATTAACCTAATCAGGGAAACTTCACTGTGTGTTCTGCATAATTCAGCGACTTTTTTCTATGTTTTTTATCAACGCTTTGTTTTTCTACATTGCACATCTGCGTATACAGAATGCAACATGCAAGTTTAAAAAATCGAAGAGACAAAGTAGCCATCAGATAAAGACATATGTGTGATGATTAAAAAATCAAGCATTCAGCATTTACCATGGTGAAATGTTAACTTGAGAAACAGCTGGATTTATCTGTGGCTGACACTAAATGTACAGCTCTGCATCGTGACTTTTTGAGATAGGGATGGCATGAGTTTATGACAAGATAGGTTTAACAGAAACACAACCTGACCTGATGTTGTACAATATACTCCATTGGCAGAAGAGCTCCACAGAATTCACATGGCAGCATTGTGCTCTCTCTCTCTACACCCTCATCTGCTGACAGCCTAAATACAACAACAACAACAAGGATTCATTCTGTTACACCAGTTGGCTGGATTTCATGAAAATAGTAATTTCTTTTCATTATTATTGGGTAAAAAAAATTTGGGCCATCGTTTATTTTTCAGAGCCAAATTGAGGTTGAAAATCCACTGGTGTTCGTTATATTAATAGTTTATTTGTTTGTTTTATTACGGTTTAACACCCTACGTAAGGTTATTTCACTTATATGGTGGTGTGGCAGCCCAATGGGTGGAACAACCCCAACCAACACTGGCAACAAACAAACACAACACAGGATAATCACAAAACGTAATATAATATGACTCAACAAAAAGATAAGCTTCCTGTTTCCTCCCTCAATCTGGGACAACCAGGGCAGCAGGAAGCTCCCTTCACACGGCCCACTTATTTTATCAGAGTCAAGTTTGTTAAATTGTACTGAAGACTTTTTCATGCTACACAGGCAAAACTCTCTTTTTTGGCTTTGTCTTATTAAATTTTTAATCTGGTAAAACTGCTACAAGACTGAAAGGATTTTGAAATACCAACCAGCTCTGAGCTGCACCATAACTGAGGTTGTCCAGGATAGGAATGTCTGGAGGCGTTTGATTGGCTGAAATCACACGAGAACTGTTGATATCTGAATCAAGAGAGTTGATTGGTGGAGAGATGTCCAGTGGTTCAATATTATGGGATGGAAAGGAATCAACATCAGGCTACAAAAACAAGAAGGCTTTGTTAATTCTTTAGTAAATTGTGAACAGTTTGTTCCTTTTTCAAACATTTATCATCCATAAAATTACTGCTTTAAAATATATTTAAATCACTTAGAAATTGTATCTGAGGATGCATTTTTCAGTACAAAAACATCAGGATTTCTTAAAACACATTAATTTGCTACTTTTTATGCTAAAATACTTTTAAAAGTAGTTTCTCGTTTCCATTGATGTAAATTTGGTTGTTTAGATATGTCAAAAATGTAACAATTGATCATAAACCAAATTTAAATTCAAGGTAGTAGACTGACCAAAAACTGACAATCAAGGGAGAAAGGTCATGATATGTTGTATACATGTACATCAATTCTGACATTTCTTGTTTTCACTGTTGTTAAGTAGCCCAGCTGATACAATCTGCATATATTTGATAAGTGTTTTATGACATACTCGAAGGTATTTTACTCATATATTGGCAGTGGATTAAACAGTAAAAGGCTAAAATAACACAACTATACAAATGGTTTGTGATAAATGGGGAGGTGCAAGCAAAAGCAACTCGCCACCTTCATGTGAACCAGAGTGAAACACACTGGTAGCCAGAACAGCAGAACATGTGTGCGGACCAGCAGCGCAGGCACTACATTTGTAGGAATCAGAGAAACAGAACATGTGAAGGAAACCAGTAGCACAGGCACTAGGAACCAGAGAAATGGAATAATGTGTGGGGACCAGTATCACAGGCACTGGGAACTAGAGCAACAGAACATGTGTGGAGAACCAGTAGCACAGGCACTAGGAACCAGAGCAACAGAACATGTTTGAGGACCAGTAGCATAGGCACTGGGACCAGAGAAACAGAACATGCATGTGTGGGGAACCAGCAGCACAGGCACTGGGAACCAGAGCAACAGAACATGTGTGAGGACCAGTAGCACAGGCACTGGGAACCAGAGTAACAGAACATGTGTGAGGACCAGTAGCACAGGCACTGGGAACCAGAGTTACAGAACATGTGTGAGGACCAGTAGCACAGGCACTGGGACCAGAGCAACACGAGACCTGCATGGCAGCGGGCACTGGGATATGTTGTTTGAATGAGGTTTAACACCGTACTAAAAGTGATTTCACTCACATGACAGCGTGCCAGCCCAATGGGTGAAGGAAATCACCATTGACACCACTAGCAACAAACCCGGAAAAAATACAGTACAAACATAGGAGGTAAAACAAAGACATCACAAACAGATCAGCTGCATGTTGCCCCTTGCTCTGAAAGCCACATGCACTGAGAACAGGTAACCTGCACGCGAATTTTAAAGTTTCACAGGCACCGTTAACAGAAAGATTGCTGGTCTGGTAATAGTTGCATTTTATACTCACACAGTCTGTCACCCACACCGCAACCCACCAAATTCCCCATCCACCAACACTTTTTTCGACAAACACATTGCTTTACAAATTACATACCTGAAACTGATTTACAGGGTCCGTTGAGAAAGCTTCACGCCAGAATTCACGAGCAACATCTCCAGTAGTATCTGAATCATAATATTGCACATCTAAATCAATACATAAAGGGTTGGGGGCCCCACTCTTAGGCTCGATTCCCAGACATGTCTCAAACTGTAAAATTGTCTAAATTTGATAAAACTAGGATGGTGTTATCCAAAAACACTTTCACCTGGCTGCTAAATGAATGCCATTAAAGGATTTCCATTATTCATTTTAAATTATAAGGTCAGTGGATAAATGAATTTAATTAAAATTTACTGTTATTTGCACAAAATGAAAGCCAGATCTGGTGTTAAAACTGATGAAATTGGTTTGGTTTTTATCTTTATTGATTCAGACATAATGCTGCACATAAGGTTTTTCCCTCATATGACGACATTTTGATGAAATTGGCAAGGCTTTGGCTAGACGGCAGGGAACAAAACTTACCAGTGTTTCTATTGGGTGTAACATGTTGGGGTAATTCTGGGGAACTCAAATCCACGAAGGAATTAACCCTGTTCTCGTCTGGGATCTCGTCTGAAGGGTCAAGGTCTGTGGCCAGATGCAGGGCAAGTAGATAATCGTAGTCTTCAGTTGTTTGTGGAGGAGAGTTGATGTCTAATAAACAGAGTAGGGTTAAGATGGCAGTTTTTTAAATTTCGGGGAGTCAAAAACTAATAAGCACATTTCATACAGGCACGAGCTGTTAATCTCTTAAAGGAAAAGATAACTTTTTTTACAATAAGGGACAGATTGACTAGATGATACAACTACAGTGTTTTCAAACAATGATGTCAGTTCAGCTTTTTAAATTAACTGATTAACGGCTATTCTTGTTTGTTTGTTTGATTGGTGTTAACGTCGTACTCAAGGGTATTTGGTTTACACAGTATTTTATTTCCATAATAAAGGAAAGAGGATTGGCGAACAGGCATTGCCTATGTAAACGCCGCTCCAAAAGGGTATTTCACTTATATGACGACGGAGACAAATACAAAATGTACAAACAGATCAGCCTCCTGTTCCCCTTTAGCTCTGAGAACACCAGGGTAACAGAAAGCTCCTCTTTTCTCGCCTCTTACGAAAGACTGGGGAAGCCGGGAGAGTAAACCGCTGGAAACCTTGTAAAAACCACCCCCACGATTGCCGGAGCCATATCTTGTGACTCACTCATATACCTCAGGGTCGATAGACGGACTCGATCCCGTGAACAGTGCATCGAAGTAGGCTTTAGAAAGCACACTCGCTAACCACTAAGTCACGGCCGCCGGCAAAATTTCTTTTGAACCAATTTCGACAAATCTAGCTTATGCAGGAAAAAAATTCAATATATAAAAAAACAAGAATCGTCTATATATCATCTCTTACCAGAGACGTTTTATTTTCAAAACAAAACTTTATGTTTCACATGATATTTTTCTTAAGGGGGAAACCAAAGCTCAATGGCAATTTTTTTTAACCATACATAGTAACATAAATCATTATCCAATCGTTAACTCCATTTCACTTGTGATGCAGATTCATAGCAAAATACCTTAACCAATGAATGACGTTTGCTATCTCTGGAACCTGATATCAAAGAAGTATTTCGCCACTCCCTGGCCTTTTCAGATACCGATACGTGTTGTATCCTGATACATAAGAAACCAACACAATCACGGAAGTTTTCTCCGTTTATAGACCACGCCCAGTCAATTATCTCTGGAGAAATTCTTTGCACAATGTCACGTCCATATTTTAATAAAGAATCTCGCCCTGAAGGTGCCCATGCGACCATGCATATGTTTAATAACAGCGGACATGTTGGCGCAAAATTGACAGTGGTTAAATTCGCGAAAAGCCGTCGCCCCTAGCTAACGATACTCTCTTCGCCGTTTTTATACGGCTATGGAGCTGACTAGCGAATAAAGAATCATCTATTAGTATTTGCTTGTCGATTTGAACCATAACGGTAAATACACTTCTATATATAGCTTGAATAAAGTTGCTGGTGTTTTTCGAAAACCGTGATTCGAACCAACAACATATTGATCATCAGTTCAAGGGAAATTCCCTCCCTGACTCACTCGGAATACAGCATGTTAATACGACAATATAGATTAGACAAGGACGCATATATACATGTCAACGTCCAATCTGTCGGTTCACAAAGGTAGGAGACAGTGCTTCAAACCCGTGGTAACATAAACCCTACCAGGCAGCTTCCAGCCTCAATCGGCTTTCGGTAGTCCGATGAACTAAATTGGAATTCAACATCTTCGCCATAAATGTTCATTGAGGAAGGTGCATAAGACGTTATTAAGAGCCAAGACTGATGATTAGTTGATTTTGAAAGAATTGCAGACTCGAAATCGTACCGTGTGCGACAAAGCAGTCGTCGACGGTAAATTTCTATCGATCTGGCACCGTCTGAGACTCGTGTGCGGTAGGCTTTATTAATATTTCGGGAAACATTTTTTCTAGTAATATCCCTGAGTAAAACTAAGTCACAAAATAAGTTACTCCATTAACCAATCGTATTCTCGCGAGAGTTTCTATACTGGACGAGACTAAGACAACTCGACGTAGGAAGTAGAATTGATTATATTTTAGAACGTCCATTAACCAATCTACTTTCGTGGACAATTCTTTTATTCATTCCTAAATACTGAGGGCTTTGTTCTTTAAGCATCATATATATTTTCTAATCCAAAGCCAAATGCCTATAGGTTGAATATGTAATCACGGTGATGACCAGGAATGATCGCTATTACCATGACTACGAAATAGTCTCTCAACTACATGGTTACCATGACAATAATTACTTCCATGGAATATGATTCCGGAATTGATCTCCATAACCATGACTATAAAATAGCCTCACGACTAGTTACCACGATGATAATGAATTGCTTGGGATATGACGACATTGAGGAATTTACATCAGTAACCATGACAACTCAATACCGTAACAACTGGTTACCATACCAGATGAAAATCAAACTTTCCGAGTTTATATTTGTTTTTTGGTTTAACTTGTTAAATGCCATGCTCCAGCGTACGTAATTGACTTAGAATATAATGGCGAGATTGACAACTACCTACAGTGAAGTGACAGACTAATATAACCATAAAATATTAAGCGTTTTGCTAAATATTTCGAAAATGTTCGTCCACTGCCAAAAAACAATGTATGTTACAGTTCATACAGTTCTTCATGATTTATGTCTACCATGATAATAGTTGCAAAAAATATCAGTTTTATTCCGGTTTGTCTTTCCTGGAAAGAACACTTTTTGCACACTGGTCCTGCATCTTCTAAAATCATAAATGCTTTAGACATTCACAATTTGTCCCATTTATGGAAGTGTATTTTGACACCGAAATTTTGAATTAACAAAATAAACGTGTGTAGCATATTATCGAGTAAACATGTGTACACTGACATCCCTTTTTAGGGATTATCTCCCTTTGGTCAACGCATTGAACTATTTATGGATAATTTATACCCGATACAAGTTCATACAACAACAGATTAATATCTCACCCTGTTAATTAGGAGTGTGTTTGTTTGTTTAATTGATTCGGGTTTAAGGTTGTACATGTACTTAAGGTTATTTCACTCACATGACGGCGTGCCAGCCAACTGGGTGGAGGAACCCACCCTCGACACCTCTGACAACAAACAAAGACAAGACAGGATTTATAAAACAAAACATTATACGACATCACAAAACATAACTTCTTGTTGACCATTAGCTTCGAGAGCACCAGGGCAACAGGAAGCTCCTTCCAACAGTTTTTTTCAATACTGTCACTATTTTATTAAAGCAAAAATTTCACCCTAATCCTGCCATTATAAATATCAAGTGAAATCTCACCTCAATGCTGTTAAGCCTGGGACTCAGTCTATACTCAGTCCCAGGTTAAGCATAATGACAATTTCTACATTTGTCAATGTTTCAGACCAAGTATTTAACTCAAATTCATTCTCGTTTGGTAATTATTTTCCTCAAAGTCACTTCTTTTTAGTAAATATTTCCCTCAAAGTCACTTCCTGTTGGTAAATATTTCAATAAAATTCTGACACTCGTTTTAGAATGAGTGATGCTTTCTTTCTAATCCTATCTCTGCTGTAGAGTGAAATTTTCATAACAGACATATCAACATTTCCAGGACATCTTTACTCTAACCCCTTCATTACTTTTTGAGAAGCATTTCACTTCAAACAATCCATATTTTAAATCATAATTTTATAGTTAACATTTCAATGCAATTCTGACCATAATTTTAGAGCAAAATTTCACTCCAATCCTGACCATAAATTTAGAGTAAACTTTTCACAAACCTATCTCTATTTTTAGAGTAAATGTTTCACTCCAATCCTTACCATAATTTTAGAGTAATATTTTACTCCAATCCTGACGATAAATTTAGAGTAAACATTTCACAAACCTATCTTTATTTTTAGAGTAAATGTTTCACTCTAATCGTGACCACAATTTTAGAGTAAATATCCAACTCCAATCCTGTGAATTTTTTTAGTTTTTAGACTTAACTTTTCGCTTTAATCAAGTCGGCCATTTTTCTTTTTTTTCCAAACTATATATATTATTTGTATCATGAGGCTTCCCCGTTGAATCCTGCAGCATAACGCTTGGTCCACATCCGTGCCAATCTGTCGTGTTCTTTACGATTTTGCTGGTATAAAGAGGCAATAGTTCCAACGAGTGGATCGGCGGGATTACAGTCTGTTAAGAGCGAGCAGATGGACAAGAGAACTTTAGAAATGGTTAAAGCTGGACTCCAATTGTCCTTGAGAATATCCAAACAAATGGCCCCTTGACTGTTGATGTTACAGTGGTAGATACGCGTTCGGAAGGTTACCTGGACCAAAATAAAAAGAAACAAAAAATATTGCATTAGATTTAATGATATTTACAAATGGCCTCTTGACTGTTGATGTTACAGTGGTTGATACGGTCCAGAAAGTTACCTAGACAAAAAAAAATGTATATATATTTATACATTATATTTTATTAATTGACTGGGTTTTTACGCCATAGTTCCAGTGATTCTACTCACATTTCGGCTCGCCAGACCAATGGGTGAAGGATATCCCCATTCACCACTGACAACAAGCAAAGACAAGACAGGACAATCACAAGACAGAAAACAAAGACATCACAAACAGATCAGCTTCTTGTTGCCCCTTAGCCCCGAGGGCACCAGGACAACAGGAAACTCCATCCAGGCACCCACTAATATAGGAGGACTATGCTACCTAAATACTGCTTTTAGTCTTTAGATCCAGTTATCATGAATGTAGGATATCGATTTTGGCAAATTTTCTACAAAGTTTCTTTAGATTTTGGTATGGAAATGACATCTTCCTTCAAAGGAAATGGCTGGACAGGCTTTGTTTGCTTAGGGTTTAACATCGTATTCAAGGATATTTCACTTATATGATAACGGATTGTCCACTTCATACTGCACTGCCTTATTATGGTGGAAAACAGAGAGAAAACCTCGTAAAAAAACAGCGCCGTGATTGCTGGAGCTACAACATGTGACACTCTCATATACCTGATGGTCGACACATGGACTCAATCCGGTGAAAGATACATCAAAGCAGGCTTAGTGAGCGCACACGCTACCACTAAACCACAGCCGCGGGCCCCGTCTGGTCAGGAAGACCTACTTTTCTAACTCACCTTCGGAGGTTTGAACGGGTATTCCAAGGGGAAGATAATATCCAGGAAGAACACGCCCTCTTCATAGACGGATCCAGGTGGACCCAGGATTGTGGAAGACCATTCGTAAAAATTGTCACCCTTAGGAGCAGCACTGTAAATAAAACAAGAATTTCTTTCATGATTGTATTGTTGCGACAAGCATTGTAAAACCAATAATCTGTTTCTTTGATTCACGTTTGGAGCCAGTTTTGTTTAAAAAAAACATCTACAGTTCAACACAAATTTGTTTTTGGTTGGGTTACAAAGATCACCTTTGTTTCACAAGCAGCTAACAATGACAAGATTGGGCAATTAATGAATGTTTGATGCCCTTGTTAGATTTGGTTTGATAAACGACATACTTAAATGTAGGGTTGTTTCACTTATATGACAGTGTGCTAACACACTGAGTGATGAAACAACCCTTGATGCCACTGACAACAAACAAAGACAGGACAAGACAAAGACAGGTGTCACCGGACAATCACAGGACAAAATACAAAAAAAAACCTGACAAACAGATTTGCTTCTTGCTGCCGCTTAG
>JAVFBX010186103.1:0-13926 GCA_034783855.1 Mopalia kennerleyi | reverse complement strand
CAGAAAATTCTTTATGTTTAAGTGCAACAGTAGATCTAATTGTGTCCAATATCTTGTCTAAATGATTTTATTTTTTTATTCCACATACACACAGTTACAAAGTGATAAAGTACAGACTAGGAACGAATGACTTCTCCACACGCTCGCTTGAAAAAAAATGAATACTTATGCTGTGCGATAGATGCCAGTTAATAATTAAATGGTTCAGAAGCATTTACCCAATTCCTTTAAGTCTGTGTTTCAGGCAGTTCGATTTTTTTTATGAAATCCAAAGTTTCAGGTAGTTCGATTTTTTTATGTAATTCAAAGTTTCAGGCAGTCGATTTTTTTTCTCAATTATTATGCACATCGTGAAATCAATTCACTATCAAAAATCGGAACGTCAGCAAAATTGTGAATGAGACATTCCAATATCACATCTAATTGTGGTAGGCTACATATATAAGAGCAGACTAACCATTCGACAAAAGAGATAGTCAAAGTACAAAGTAAAATAGCTTAGAAGGTGTCTTTCTGAATGACACAAAAGACATGTCCTTCGGATTGGTATGTCATGTAGGTCTGTAATAAACAATACCTCAAAATAAATGGCAGTGGTTTATAAAGGTTGATATACATTTAATACGTGGAGAACATTCTTCAAGTTCTTACCCAATGTTTATACCACGCGGGTCTATCGGCTCAAAAAGATGGAGTAGAACCCAGGTGAGATATTGTGTTATGTTACCAATAAATATATCTATAGTTAACTACTTTATTTATTAAGGCTGGTATCACTATCGCTATAGTCAGTCATAAGTGGCAGCTAAATTGGTCCGCAAAACACTGGTGCCCGTAACAGTATATCAGCCCTCACACTTTTACCCAGGGTAGGTCTTAAATCAGCACGACCCAACAGTTGGCACTTTCAGGTATTGATTACTGTCCTAGACAAAATACTTCAGATGTCAGATTGCTTACTGTACAAACCCAGCCTTCCTTAATAATTAATAATACTCAATAAATAGGCACGATTTAAGTTAACAATTGATGTACTGTTCTACCATTGCCCCGCAAGAATTGGATTTATCGCGTGTTCTTGCGAATTAAGTTACCAATCCAGGTCATGTCACATCGGGTTCTGTGAAATACACTCATTATACACAGTGAGGGCAATTGCTTGAATATTATCTCAACTAGGTAAAGAAATAAAAAGGATTGAGCACATTGTCAAAATCAAGCCCTGGTTTTCTCACGTACCTTTAACATAACCAGGCAATAATGTGCTCGCTGGACCCCAGTTGTCGGCTTTCAAAGTATTAAAACATGTTTTGTTTAAGTGCAATTACTAGTTTACTTTCTGTAGGCCTGCGATATAACGAAGAGTACTGTTTTTGCAAATCAGAATTATTCCGTGTGACTAATCCGTGGAGCCTGAATGACTCGAAGAGATTGTTGTCCTAATGCATATAGGGCCTACTCTTAGCTAGAACAATTCCCTAGGACACTCTGATAATCTCATAACGTTGATAGACTGGGACAGCAAACATCACGTTGATAGATTTGTTTGTGTGTTTGTTTGATTGGGGTTTAACGTCGTACTCAAGGGTATTTCACTTATATCACGACGGACTGTCCACTCCACAATGTTTAGTGCTCTATTATGGTGGAAAACCATAAGGAAACCTCGTAAAAACCACCCTGGCGATTGCCAGAGCCACATCTTGTGACTCCCTCATATACCGAAGGGTCGACAGGCGGACTCGATCCCGTGAACGGTACATCGAAGTAGGCTTTATAAAGCGCACTCGCCAACCACTTAGCCACGGACGCAGGCCACCACGTTGATAGACTGAGACAGCAAACACCACGTTGATAGATTGAGACAGCATACTAAGCAGTGTTCGACCTTACCAAACTTTCTTTTTGATATCAGTAGACCGAAAATGTAACAAAACACAGCATAACGTCAGTCAAAAATGTAAGAATTTGATACTATTAGCGGGCGGCGTGATTATTAGGCCGAGCGCTCGGTATGAAAGGGCTAATGTTGTGGTGGATCCGACATTTTCACTTGATACTCCAATTGTAAAGATCAGCACTTCTCTGAACCATGTAGCTAAATAAGAATTCAGAGATGTGGATTGAAAATGAAAATGGTTTACTTTGGTGACATTACAGAATCAATGAAGACGGTCTTTCCTAACATGCAAGCGATTTAGCGTTTATTCCGATCTATGTGTTAAAAAAGGAATTTCACTCATATACAAAATTTTACCAATCGGAATAACTCGCATATGCAGAACGGAAGAGATGATCCGTGTAAAAGCTAGCTCTATCGACGAGACATTTTTGTTGTAGTAGTATACTGTCCCCCCTCCCGCCTTAAGATGAAGATGAAGGCAATGGAGATGTGACGCTGTCCTGCTCTCACGGAAGGAAATGTGTGTATCGATCTAAATTAATTATCCATTGACTCCAAGTGAGTCCAGTAATATATTTTACTGATATATCTTGCAAAGGCAGACTTAAGATGAAGGTAATGTAAAGGTGATGTGCCACTGTTCTCACGGACGAGAGAAGCTGTAACGATACCAGTTAATTATCCATTCATCACGTGAGTATTCTTTAGCCATCAGAAATGGTATAAATCACAACGATTAATCCTGTTCATCCGCATAACACATCGCTTATAACCCTGCTGTTTGCATGCTGATGTAGCGTTCTACATTAATTGTTCCTTCCACGACAAGGGAGGTAATCTGTCAAACTATAAAAGGAGTATTTTTTGGCAGATTGTTTGTGTAAAGATAGCAAAAGAGTATAGAAGCGGCAGTAAACGAAATCAATCACATTTCTACGGAAATGTTTTATCTGAATTTCTTTTGCAGTTTGATTTATTGCAGTAGTTTGTTTTTGTTTTATAATAATTTCTTGAGCTATATAGATATATATTTTTGACATATCCAAAAAGGCTTTTTGGAGACAATGACATTATCTGATTTAAGTTCCGAGCAACTTTGGTTAGATTAAAACATAATTCCACATTTATTGAAAAACTTCTACATACACATATGTGGAATAATCTATTATTGGACATATGTGTTTACTTTGCATTTATGAAAAAAGTAAAAGACTTCTGGAACCGTTTTGTGCATATGTTAAATAAATAGATATCGTTGTGTAACTACATCCTTCTGCCTAGCAAAAACATGGCCACAAGGACTTACCGTAGAGTGGTTGGTGACGTCAAATGAACTGCAGAAATAACACAATCCACTATTACAAAGTATTGTCAATTTACGCCTTGAAATGACGACAAAAAAATGCACTGTTAGTGTTAATATTTTACAGAAATACAGTAAATACTAATTAAACGCCTTACAAAACATCGAAATAATTTTAATGCAACCCCAAATTTGAAAACAACCCACTTTCAATTTGTAGTCGCCATTTTGCCAATTGTAGTCATTTCATTATTTGTAGCGAGGTTTCGTATTTTCTGATTGTCGAGCTAAAACATACCCGTTTTGTTAAAATGACATATTTGTGTCAAACCACACTGTTTGCATTAGATGACATGTTACAATGTATTTGTTAGGATGTTAGTGATATTTAGAAACACCGCCCAGAAGTTCTCATCGGTAATCAAACATCACGGATATTCATTCTCCCGAGATTCTACTGCAGGATTGTATTTACACTACAAATAGAAGTGCGCTGTTAAAAAGACATGCGTTTCAGGTTCCAAAACGACTATGTTTAACCCTGTTTTTTGATACGAATGTGTGATGAGCAGTCAACTAACGGTGCTCTGCAAAAAGTATCACATGACCATGTTGCTGTCCCCGATATACAGCGAGGAGAATATCATTCGAGTGTAACACAGTACTTGTTGATTGACAATGAAGTAGCATGCAGATTTCGATTATTGTCACTAATCTGGTGCTTCATAAACTTTTCGATAAACTCAACTTGTGCTTTTGGACGTTCTTAAGTATTTGAAGAAAGGTGAAAGGCGAAATACATTGCTTTCCAGTTGGGGGAAACTAAAGTCAGTGCATAATTAGGGGCTCACGTAGATTGATTTCAGCACAATGACTCCTATATAAGAAAGTTATGTGCTGTGACACATGGGATGAACCCTTTGAAACCTCATTGACAGCTGTGACTAAATGCTTTCTGAATATTCATCACGTTTTAAATATTCACCAGGTTATGACCTCATCGGATCATTATTTTACCTCTATTTGTTGAAAACTTCCAACCATTTGAGCTTTTGGCATCATTTTACTGTATTTTTAGATTATTATTTTTCAGCTGTAAGAACAGATATCGTGCAAAAAACAATTTTATCACAATTCTAGTAATGTAAAGTTTTAAGAGACCATACCAATGTGATCGTTCTAATTATTTGCATTGATTATATTTAATTTTTTAATAGGACGTAGCTACACCTGTTTTCTTTTGTCAATCACTATACTTAGATTTCTGAAGGGAAACACGCTTTATTCTTCAGGTTTCGAGACGAATCAGTTTGAAAACATATGATATATATCATTTGATGTTTATTTGAAACGTTTTTCACATTTTTTTCACACGTAAGTCAGCCTAGTCGATATTAGGCAATCACCGCTTTCCCGATACGTCGATCATTGTCTGAATTTTTTGTATGCAGCAAATGTTGTGTTTGCATTCAAAATTAGGGAAATTAAGCTAACTAACATCACAATTGTGGGTTAGGATTCGAAGATGAACTACTTGTATCACAGGAACAGGTGGTATTCATTTATTTTATGCTATTATAGTGGACTTAAATCGGTTAATTTCACCACGGTACAAGCTGGGTGGACAAAGAGTGTCCTCCCTTCTATCTTCTCTGTATACATATAAACGGCCTCTACTATGGTAACGAGCCCCTGTGGTGTGATGTTACATTTACAATGCAACTCAGTCTATATATATGCTTGTTATTTGTAGCCAATAGTAAAAGAAAAAAACAATGGCTCACAATTGCTCCATAATTAAATGTCAAACCATAATAGTACCAGCATTTCTCGCTTTGGAAAACCTACTGTAGACATTTAAAACTCATATAACTACATACATATTATTACTTTAGTTAAGTTATATATGTAAACGAAAATTGGGCTGATGGACTGAATCATTAACGTCGTTTAGCTTACTCGATGGTATTTTTAACTATTTTATTAGTTCAAATGCTGGGAAAGTGTTTTTATATATTTGGTATAACGTATCCGATGTACAAAACAAGCATATTCTCGAATATCTTTGTATTATTTTCCCTTGTAGTTTTCTGTGATGATTTTCAGTTTTATTCTGTACACATTGATACCTTAATAAGACACTTTCAGAGAAATGGTTGTATAGTATAACATACACGAATAGCGCTCTGGCTTGAAAAGAAAGACTCATTGATTTCAATCGTATTTCAGTGGCTCGAATTCATACGTTGTTGTTATATGCCCGCATAAAGCCACCATAACTGGCGAAGTCTAATATCAGTAGTGATGTGAGTATTGCCGTAAAAAAAAAACAGCCTATATTTTATTGTTAATGGCAGCTATTACACAAAAATGCCTCGTCCTTGCTGACGTTGATATCAAACTGTCGTCAAAGGCCCAACCTATGAAATACTAATCCCATATACACACGCTGCATTAGGCCTATATACTGCAATAATATGCATCCAATATATTTACAGGTACAGGAATGTAGATTCAACAAAACCGCGATTCTAGATACACTCCCAGAGACAGGTTTCAGAATAGATTTTAATATCGAGTCGTAATGGGGAACATACAGACATCTCGAGAGAAGTAACGACCATACATGGTACAGAAAATGTGTGATAAACCTTTAGCAAACAAGATATTCGGCACAGTTATATAGAGTTAACCAAACAGCAAACGGCTAATTCAAAGAAGCAGGAGGGGTCTACCACATTTTCTGATTCACAGTTCAAAATGTCTGACAGATAATAAACGTGTTTAGTCGACAATATAAACTACTTGACTATGAACTATAACTAAAAATTTATTGTTTATATATGGAATTTACATACAGAACCGTTGCTTTTTAAAAATTAAAAAAATTCTTGCTGAATTTTGCTAGAAAATTGATTATTTAGAAATCTTAATTAACATTCACACCCAATCCACTCGCCACAAACCACATTGGGTTCGGAAGATTGTTTGGATATATAGTTTAAGCCTGATCTTTATGTGGTGTTATATTTTTAGTGGGGTTTATCAGGTTAGTGGGTAAAGCTTTATTGGAGCACATATCGAATATTATCCGGGCCCGCGGGCGGGATTCAGTGTTTAATGTGCTGGACAATTCATCCTCCTTTATGCACCGTTCGCAAGTGTGAGTTCCCCACTGCACGTAAACGGTCACAATGTGATTGCAGAAATGAAAGGATTTACCAGGCTTCCTCCATTTTCCACCGTTGATAAGTAAGGAAGCGTAAGATGTAGACAATCTGTCGTCATATATATATATATTAAAATACCGTTTATTAACTGAGTATTTGGCGATTATCCCCAATCGAACAAACAAATCAAAATCAAGTCAATTGATCCGAGTCTGATTAAATGTTACTGACGCTTCTGAAAATCCCGTTGTTGTTGTTCTGCCCATAGTAATGTTTGGGTAGTTTCGATTCATGATGCAGAACGCATGAAACATTCCTTTAATTGTGTTGGGTTTGGAATATGGAACAGTGGATTACAAACGGTAAGACGCAGCTTATAAGAATGCTATACACAAATTACCCGCAAAAAATCCTCACTAAAACAATATTAGGAAAAGATAACATAAGGTACATTTCATGTGTTTAATGAGATGGTCTCTTTTCACATCCTTCGGAAAAAACATCTAACAGGATTCTAATAAAAAGTAACTTGTTTTTCTACACATTTACGAGGAAGCGAACAAACAACACGAAAAATACAGGATGAAAACTTGCCCCTGATTTTAATCGAAACAGAATAAATAGTGTTAATCAATATTGATTGTATTACGGGCACTTTGTCTCTTGTGATTGCCGAGATTCGCGCTACATATAGCTGACTGTGTTGGACGGACAGTATTCTGTGTGAATACACCACCGCTGTCTCAATATACTCACATGCGCGATCTATTGTGGTCATGTCGTTTAAATGCAGCAGGCGGATTTTGTTTAATTTCATGGGTTTAAATTATTCCAGATTTATTTCCACTTTCCGGATTTCCAGCGAGTTGCTATCGAGTGTTTGCTCCCAAGTGTATTTCTTTACATCCTCTCTAGGAAAAGCAAACACGAAAAAGACATCCAATTAAGACAGCAGAATTCATGCCGCTGGCACTGATTGTATCTTCAATACATATATTCCTGGAATAGAACAGCCATGTGAAACGTGACGTGCTGCATTGACTCAACAATCATGTGTGCATTGGATTCCACAGTAAAATCCCCTTGAGAAATTTCCAAAGACTCTAGCATGCATGCTGCATATATATTTTTTTTATTTATATGACAGCATCGTTTCTTTATTAATTTCTCTGAATATATATATTTTTTTGCAGTGAATGAAAATTATGTTTTATGATTTATTTAACTGCATGGTCAATAAGTAACTATAAATAAATGAAATCCTTTAATTGAATTTGGGAAGAAGACAAGAAGTAAATTATTATAAGATCGCTTAAAAACAACAGGAAAAAAAAGAAAACTAAAATAAGAGTTATTTTATACATTTAACTATATCATTCAACAATATATAAGCAACAATACTTCGAATAAAGGGGAATTAAGACGAAGACATATTTTGTCTGTAATATTACTCCTAAACTAATAATAAACAAAAGAAAGGGAAAACACTCAACGTCAATCATACAAGCATGAGGGTATAAGACAAACAAGTACATAAATCCCTAGTTACTTAATAACATTAGTTTCGATCACAGGTAAGCTAGGGTGTGGCGAGACGCTTACCTCGTTTACGTTGAAATTGTTTTAGCTAATATCTCCTCTGACGTGACTCACACCAGATTACCTCGATATCTAGCTGGCTATATCAAGGCAATATAGGACATATCGTGTCACAAGGTGACAACATTGATATTTTATTTTTTTTAAAAAACAAAGCAACAAAAACACATTTTGTCTGCATGGTTCAGCTGAATTAAGCACTAGTCAATCGACGAGGAATCATTCTACGCATTTCCCTGTCGAGTTTCATCCTACTTGAAGTCCCATATTTTTAATATTTTGTATATTGTGATGTAAACATTGCCCTCTTCACATTGTGATGTCTTAGCAACTCGAATTCTTTTTACAAAATTAGCAATAGTCGATAGAACAATCCTGTCCAGTGTCGAACCAATCATATTGGAGGAGGTGGAGCCATACCATTTTGTTAATAGCGTCGGTCCCACAAGAGCAAGAAAGAACAGGGGGACTAGACGAGTGGCGATAAGAGATAAATGTTCCTGGCTTTGGGCGAATAGTACTGAATTCAGGCACAGTGTGTCCCATACTCATCAATCCAAACCCAGACTTCCTGACCCAAACATTTCTAAAACAATAAAAAGTATAGAGCAAAGAGCCAAATAGGCTTTGTCAATGTCGTTAGTATTTTGAGAGATGGTGGAGTCTATATTTTTACAACGCTGTACATTTTCGAATTTAAGAACAAATACATATAATTTAACAACGTTCCTACACAATAAAACATGATACGATCATGATATGAAAGTTTTGATGCACACATGAGCAATTTTCTCTCATATGCAGTTAGGCCATGCAGACGGGTTATGGTGCGTTGAGTGGGTATACTATACCATTTCCCGCCTTGTTGATGATGCCTTATAGTATAAGTCTCCGATATGTTTATCAATTTCTTTCACAGTTGTGGTATTATTCATGCTGATATGCGTGGGTCGATAACATATGGACGAACAAAAGATCTCTCCACTCGTGTTGAGATCAAAAAGTAAATATGGGAGAAATTTTGTGTTCAGGATTCAATCGATTTGTCAACGTTAAACCAACAATTGCCAATTTACCAATGCAGCATTCCCAGCTTCTGTAGTAGTTTAGTCTATGTATTGATCTGTTGTCGATAACCCAGGTACCATTTTGTCGTTATGTGGTCCACACGCCTCTAATGGAATTGATAAGGCTGAAAGAACAGCCACGGGCAGAACAGTGAAGCTTTTCTGATACCACAATATACTTATATCGTTAAAAGAGCAACTGTTTAATAATTGATGTGGGTTATGAATACGTACTGAAATACGACTACTTCCATACATATTAAATTTGTTCTTTTTTACTCGTATGATACGTTCGATACATAGCAGAAGCTTGGGTTTTCGGTTTAATTCAGCGTGAGCTAGATATTACATTTGTTTGTTTGTTTGGATAGCATTATACCTACTGGTGGGTTTCACACAGTAGCGTTAACTTACAACTACATAGGGCCTACACGTGGATTCATGGTGATTCAATATTGACAATGGTTTTAACATTAACCGAAATATTGAATCACCATGTATCCATTTGTATCTTTTATTGGGGTTGTAAGTTTACTCTACTTTGTTTGCTTGATTGATTGATTGATTGATTGATTGATTGATTGATTGATTGGGGTTTAACGCTGTACTTAATGTTGTTTCACTCATATGAAGGCATGCCTGCTCCATGGGTGAAGGAAATAACCCTCGACGCCACTGGCAACATGTTGCCCCATATAGCTCTGAAACTGCGGCAAGAGGGCAACAAGGAGCTCCCTCCCCCCATTTATGTCAAAGAACTGTTTTAGTCGTAATGGTTCCACATAGAACCATCCTTGTTCCATATAGAACCATACTATTTTCTAAAGAACTCTCAGAGAACCATTATTTCTAAGAGTGTATACGATTGTTATATAAACTGGACATTTTGGGAGTAACATTCGACCGCTTCGGAAGGCAGGTTACTCCACCTTCTCTCTCCTGTTGCCCTGGTGCTCTCAGAGCTTCTGGTGGTTGTCCTGTCGTGTCTTTGTTTGATGTCAGAGGTGGTTTCCTCCAACCATCGGAGTGACACGGTGCCATTAACTGTAAGTTCCGCGTTGAAACCTAATCAAACAAAGCTTGTGCATTAGGCTTTTCTCACTCCTTTTATTCATTATACAAAATTTGGACATTCTGTAAATGACAAAATTACCATTACAAGTCAAAGCTTTTTTCGGATGTGATCATAAACCGTGGAATGGTCTGACTATGTCCAGCCAAGTTATGCCATGATATGCCCATTATCGTTTTTTTAATATACGGAATTCTTATAATTTCAGAGCGTTGAATATACATAAGTTATAGAAAGAAAAAAGTGGAATATTTGTGAATTCTATCCCTGTCACTTGTGCAATACTGATCGAGATGTGCCGCTGTGTAAGACGGTCTGTGTTATTTCCAAAATCCTGACTATTCCGCCATTTAAATTCCTAGAGGAGCTGAGCTCAAAAGAAAAATGTGGAAATCACTTTGGTTTGGGAGTTATTGATAGAGACCTAAATGGCACTTTGGGTTTAACGTCGGCCGGGCCGTGGACCCTATCAATCACCCGGGCGATTGTGCTTGAACCAAACCTTGTCCATAACACTGTTCCCATATTGCATTAACCCTCGTAAGCATCGAAGTCTCTAATACGACCGACACCCAACAGAGACAATTACCCAGAAGGGAAAGGGCATAAAAATATAGGAGATCTTCAACCGGCTTACAATACAGGGCTATTGTTTATGTAATTAAATTACAGGCCGGAAAAATGTAGCTAACGTCGCTATTGCAAATTGAAAAATGGCAATATAAGCAGGTAATTGGAGATTGCTTATAAATGGGTCTTTTGTCATAATTTCCTAATAATTGTCCACAACAGTTCATCTCCTGGTCGCTATGAATATTCCCATCAAGGCGTGTTAATTTTAAATGAATATGAACCGAAGTCATGTCTTTGCTGTCATTTGTTCCTAATATAGTGTGCCGATTGACATCTGCCTTGCTTCCCTTTTAACAGCATCTTTCTCATCTTGTCACATCAATGTATACGGTATAGCTGATCAGTTGCACGACTAAAACATCTTTTCGCAAATATTCTAACAACATTTTTATGCCAATTTATAAGTGATTTTTAGAAATATAAGTACATGCCTTGGCGTTTCTATCTTAATGTTTTAAATTTAACATGTATACAGAAAATTGTCACCTAAAACCAGACTTTAAAACGATGCAAGTTATAATTGAGATTCTAGGCTGGAAGAAAGTAAGGATTCCATAAAGAATAATATATATATATGTTATTTCTTTTCATACAATATTATTGAATAAAATAATTAAGAAACGTAATTTATTCGAGGCTCTAAGAGTGATTCTGGTAAATGCATACGACTCACTTGGACATTCTTATAGTCTTATAGATCGATAATTTTGAACTCCTGATCTGATCACTTCTAATCTACAATGGTAAACATATACTGACAGACACTTCGGAAAGAATACTCTCAAGGTAAGTTATCTTCACATATATAGAGAGCAAATTAAGACGTTTTCAAAACTGATGTTAAATATTCTCTGTGGTTCTTCTTTCTTTAAGGTGAAAATGGCGTTAGTGAAAACCAAGTCGCCACCCCAAACTCAAACATGGCCAATTCGAAATTGTGTAAATGTAGGGTGTAACGCTGTATGCAGATATACAACTATTGTAGAACAGTAACATATTTACTTATTTTACAATCCTCTAACATTTTTAAAAGCAAATCGTGTTGTAACAATCCACCCACAATAAATAGTTTCTTCATTTAAATTATACGTTGAGCGAAAACAATATAATAATTACACCGAATATTGGACATCACTTTGAATTTATGTATATATGGAATGTATATTTGGACTGTGTATACATTTGTTGCTTGCTTCGTTACCTATAATTGCAATATTTGCGAAATATTATATTTTAGACAATTAAATGACCATACATTTATGCGACTTCTAGAGAAAATGATGCCTTCAAGAACCGTCCGGTGAGACATCCCTCTTGCATCTGACATGTCAGGTCTATTACCTCATGCGTGGAAGCACGGTGCATGTTTGTCTTAGACCATCAGTTTAACCGGACTGCTCACAAACAGGAATAAATAAAAATCAATGCCGTTCACGTAAACAATGGTAACCGGTCCACTTAGAAGAAGCAAATCAATCTATAGTATTGTCCATTGCCAATATATGATAAAGGTTAATTATTTTTCAAAACAGTTTCTTTCATAGATGATCAAAAGACACTATCACAAGCCGCATTTCTGGAAATTCAATCTTCTTTCAAACAATTTTATCTCTTAACATTAACAATTTGTTACACAGAATTAATTCGAAATATAATGATGTAATAAAACTCATTAACCCTGTCAATTATTATGGCATTTCTCCTGATTTAATAATTCAAGGCAATTACAAAATGTTAAAGAAGCAAAAGCTAACTTTTCACCTATGGATCTCTTATTAAATGAATTCGACGAAGCATGCATGCAACGTTTGTTATTTTACGTCTTATATAATACGTTTGGGTTGTTTTATAATGCATATGAGCGAGCAGCTTTAACTAAATAGGATTAAATAATTATGCGTGTAAATATATATTTTTTTAAATTGTCTAATTCATTGCACTGGTAAGAACTTTGGCTTCAAACATCTCAATTTGTGCCTAATTATGGGCCAAATCTTTCACACGAAACGCTTGTCGGACTCTGGTTTCCTTTAGCCAGGGGTTTTAATTGTACGGGAGACAGGTATATAGACAGGATTAATTGAATGACAAACGGACACTGTAAAGATTGGGTATTTCAATTGTCATTCGTCTCCACAATCAGACAACATAATTAAGGGAATACAGACCATGTTTATGAGGAAATAATTGAATTACAATAGTGAATTAGTTCCTGATCAAACTGTACGTGGAGGCAATTCAATGTAGAAACCAAATTCATTAACGTTATCCAAGGCACCCATGGTTTTCCTTTAAATCGTATAACATTATATACGGGTAAAATAAAGCAACACTAGCTTAGTTCTAGTTTTAAGCATGCATGTTGTTTTGTAGCGAAATTATTAAAAATCTGTATTTATATTTCAAAAAGGTTATCACAGGAGTCGATATATAGGGAGGCCACTCAATTTTACAATCGATGAGTCATCTATATAATCTTTAACAGAGACATGTTGTTCAATGCATCTTAATATCGGGTTGTTACGACTGACAACTGCACATCTCGAGAGATGGTATTATGTATTCACATAAGTTATTGATACGATGAAGGTTGTTTATATATACATAGAGCGGGTGTAAAAGACAAAATAATAATGAAGATTCGTGTGTACTTGTGTTAAAAGAAGAATTGTCGCACTTCGTGTGTATGATAAACTCCATGTGTGACCAATTCTATAGTTCGTTCGATATATCAGTTCCCTTATACATGTACATAATATACCAGATCTTCATTAATATGGCAATATCCCAAACGAAAAGGATCTGATATACAACTATAAAACAATAACACATTCATTTCACAGTGTAAGAACAATTGAACAAAAGTTGTTTGTATATATACAGATTTGACCAAAGATAATTAGACAAAATCCAAATTACAGGACAAAGTTTTCTATTTTAAAATATTACATCAAACTATTTTTTTTGAATAAATGGTACTCAGCAGTATTAGAAAACGAAGGAGCTTGTTTTAACTTGGAAATATTCAAACATATATGAACATGTCATTCAGAGTAAAGATATATAAAGACACACAAATCATTAATATAAAGACGTCATTTCGTATGTAAACTTATGAATTGTTATTATACACAGAATAGCAAAGAACAGTAATTTTGTACACGAAAATGATCACATTA
>JAVFBX010186092.1:0-13926 GCA_034783855.1 Mopalia kennerleyi | reverse complement strand
TAAGGTTTACAAAATAATAACTGAATAGTCCATCTGAGTCCAATTATTGGGTGTAAAATTAGAATTGGTTTGTTTGATTGGGATTTAAAGTCATACCAAGGGTATTTCATTTATATGAGGACAGAGCGTACACTTCGCACAGTTCATTTCCTAATTACGATCGATAACTGAGAGGAAACATCGTGACAGAAGTCACTTCGTATGATTCACTCATATACCTGGGAGGCATCAGGTGGACTCGATCCCGTGAACGTTACATGGAAGCAGGAATAGTAAGCGCAACCGTTTAACATTCGCTCGCGGACGCAGACTTTTAAGTTATAAAATCGTTAATTGAGTGTCTATGTCTACATGATACTAAGAATAATAATACTTTCAAAATACTCACATTATCAATCCTTGAAACGAATTACGTAAGCGAATAATCTATAATTCGGATACACTGGGTGTATCATTCGTCATATTGCCCCTGTTGATAAAGAAATATCTGACATTATTTAGGCATACAGGTGACAAAAGTGAATCTTGGTATAATAATAATCATAGGCATGAGCTGAGTTTAACTTAAAAAACCCAACAACAAACCAAAGTACTAGTTTATTATATCAAATAAAAACTAAAGTTACACCAACTATATTTTCGCAATAGTAAAGCAGAGAAAAGATTGACCAGACTACTGTCCGCATTAAATTAGTAAACTGTCCTCATATAGGACCACCTTATTTTTGGAAATTAGTTTTATTCATACAAATCGATGTTGCGTTTTATTTATTAAACCGTATAATTCGGACAAGGCAGATACTTCACACTTGTGCATGTCTTGCGCAAAACGTGTAAGTCTTCACTGTGCCTACATGGCTAGACCACAGTGTGGCTTGGTACATATAGCGCAAAGCGTGTAACTATAATAAAACAATGTTTTTGGAAATTTCACCAAAATTTTGCAGTTTTATAATTAAAATTTTCGAATTTTCAGCTAATATGTACTTTGGTCAAGGAAGTGTAAATGTAGAACGTAACTTTATACTTACTTGATAAACAGAAACTGATGAAAACATCGGATAGTTTACAGACGCGCACATGTTTACACTGACCGCCGACATAAACGTTTTGCGAGTTTCAAAAATGAACCAATTGATTTACACGGTTTGATCACGTTCTTTAAATCGGACGTTTTTATTGGTCAATTGGTTAAAATAATATTTGAGGCGATAGAGGGGAATCCCCGGGGAAGTTTTAGCTTATAAAAAAAAATTACAAAATCTCAGACTTACACGGTTTGCGACTTTTACCGTCGTATAGTAAACCTGCACGTAAACATTACAGGTTATCCCATGGATATTTTGGACCTGTCATAAGCTAGCCACAATGCGTTTTTCTTTTCAAAACATTAGGGATCAGCTCTTTATGGACATTCCAAATGGAATAGTTGTAAGCAGGAGTCCATGGCACTTTCAAAATTTCTTTATAAAAACATTTATTGGATTTGTCTGCACTGGAAGTAAACTACAGGAACATGACCAGTCTAGATTCAACCTATATAGTGTTTATTTTTACCATTAAACCCTATCATAATAAATCATATAATTATTTTGTAAAATAAATCATTTATGACTTGCATGTTTAAAATCTTTACTATATGACACTTTATATTAAATCACTAAATTCTATAAATAATAGCTAAAGTAGCCAAGAATTATTTTTTTCAGGTAACAGTTCAACCAAAAAAAAACTTTGGTCACTTCCTTGATGCCAAGAACTTTTGATTTAGGCATCATTTTGAACGAAAGAAACTCTAGCTCATTTATGTCTTCTAAAACTGGCTACCGAGAAAGAGTTAATCAAAAAATTACCAAGATTTATGTGGCAGGGTTAACATTTTGACCAGAACAAACTTTGTCGCCCATTGAGTTTGACAATGGAAAATTGACATCTTACCTTCAGACCAAACACGCCTTGGTAAAAAAAATATATATATTGTTTTACAAGATAAGCTAAGATAAGAAAAAACTTGGTCGCTCTTATACCTACATACCAACAACCAAGAAAATCCTAGTAAAAAAAAGTAACCAGGATCTTTATGGTTGAAATAATTTTGAACAAGAAAAACCAGGTCACTCTCTAAATTCCACTTATATCAGCGTCCAGAAAGAAAACCCCTAGTCAAAAAAGTGACACGGTTTTATATGGTCGACCCATTCTTTTGATCAGGAAAACCATGTCGGACCTTCTTATCCGATGAGGAGCCATCAGGTTTTTGCTGGTCGGGGTTTGCGACCAGGTTTTTTTACCAGGTTTCTACTGGTCGAAAGGGGTCAGCGTTGGGCGTCAAGGTAGGTTTGAGACACAGTTTAACGACTGCTTGAGAAGACGTTGAATAAAACGTTTATCCAAGATACCGGTTCATACTATCAATGTCACTAACAAACATTGCATATGTGTGGTTTTATAAACGTTTGGAAGAAGCTGATATCAGCATTATTCATCAACTGTTTGTTGTAAAGCCACTGATATTGATATTGTCACGCGATGGGACACCGAGACAATAAAGATAGACTGACGTTTTAAAATGGTCCCATGAATGTTATACATATCCGCACATATTTCTGTCCTGATTGAAAATACAATTGAAAATCCCCAATAATCTGTAAATTAAATGAGAAACCACACGCGACCGAGTAAGCGTGAAATCCTAAACGCGAACCGCGGTAACACGCGTGGAGTGTTGACGGGTCTTTATATGTGGTGTGGTACGATCGCGGTAACATGAGATCAACAGAGGCGTTAACATCGTCTTGTTCATTCATAAAGCTCACGTTCTCTCGATATCTTACCTCCACCTACATAATGTCGAATTATCCCCATGTCCGTGTAGTTTTCAGTCCAAGGTATTACAATCGTAGCTTCATTGCTTTTAAACCATTGGCACGATGCTATCTATACATTGGCTGGGAGAACCTATCAATGCGCATGACAATAACCACTGTCTATGGACTGCAGATCTACCGGGTGTTTAGTGGCCAGTTCGCCATGTCAGATATTACTTCATTATATTGTTAACGTTTAAGGTTTGTTAAGCTTAGGATTAGGTTAAGTGTTATGTTCAGGGTAAGGGTTTGCAAGGGCTTTTATTAACCCTAACCCAGAAATTAATTTCACGCTTATATGAAGGACATGACGATTAAGCCTACATATCGTTTTTGAGTAAGAACAGACCTGCTGAGTTAAGCCATACCACACATAAAACAATGCATAAAGAAAAACGTCTGCGTTGCATAACTATTCTTAGCGATTTGAACCGATTCCAGCACAGTCTGGATAGACTTACTGTTTTATGGCCCCAAACACCAGATTCGTACGTATTTTGACCTCTGAATTAGGACCGTTTTTGTAGCGTAGCAATTTTGTCTCTTCCTAAAACATAACGAACATTAACTTTCCACAAAAACTCTTGAGCACGACACAAAGACCAATAAGTGATTTCTCGTTAAATTTCGTTCAAAATTCGTATTTGTTGGTTTGAGTACCTGGTTACAGTTGTGTTGTAAGCAGGAGTCCATGGCATTTTGCATATCTAGAAACTAATACAAATTATCAACTTGATTTTATCCCTCCTTCTTAAACAATTAAATCCAAAGATGTCCTAAAAAGATGTTACGTTTAAGTTTTGAACGACATTGGTCACTTAACAAGTAAGGTAGTATCTTGATGCAGAGTGCTGAACATCTCGGTTCCTCGAAAATGTTTGTCTGGAAATTATGTGCGGGTGGGAATTGGTCAACTGCTTCATGCAATCCCCCAACGGCACCTCGACCCATCTTTTGCTAACTACACACCCGACGCCGCCTAGTAGCCACTTTCTTAGAACTAAGCAGTTTTAGCAAAACGCTCAGCAATTGTTTGAATTTTTTGTAATTATTTGGTTTAGCCATGTTGGCCGTAAGTACAACAAAAACAGAAAATTGGTCACTTCACATGTTAGGTAGTATCTTGATGCAGAGTTCTGAACATCTCGGTACCTCAAAAATGTTTGCCGGGAAATTATGTGCGGGTGGGAATTGGTCAACTGCTTCCTGCAGTCCCCCAACGGCACCTCGACCCATCTCCCTCCAACTACACACCTAACGTCGCATAGTAGCCACTTTCTTAGAGCTAAGCCGTTTGAGCAAAACGCTCAGTAAATCGTTTGGATTCTGCGCATTTCTGAGATCTGTTCCATGGCTTTTTTTTTTTGCCAGGTCGTGTGAACTAACAAGTCTTCTCGTAAGGCCTGTGTACTGAAACTGGACATCTTTCTCGCACATGCTCCGGCTATGTCTCACGGAAACTCTAGGCATGTGCTATCCAGTACACGTCTTGCCACAACAGAAGCTTTGATACATTTCTGAAAATGAAAGTGACTTTTGAGTTAGTGTTCCTCTGGGCCAAATAGAACTAATTAACCATTTAACTAGGAATAAGTGCTTTAAAATCCTCTGTTGGTAAACCACACCTAATAATATAAGTTTCCCTGAGGTGGGTTGGTGCTTCCAAATATTTAAATTATTCTCAAAAACCTTTTTCCAATAGGATTCACATAAGAAATAACAATAACTGGTTTTTAACTCGCCTGTACGAAGCAAGGTGAGCTGATGTCATACCCCTGCCGTAAGCGTCGGCGTCAGCCATGTACAGGCTGAAATTAAATATACTAAGGGAATTTCTGTTAAATTTGACACACATTTTGCCTGACCGGAAAGGAAGAGATAATTGAAATTGTATGGAATTCTGTGCATGTTAATTATTCTAATTAAGGAAATGGTGCTAATTTGCGTTAAGCAGTGTATATCCAAATTGAACAGCTCTATTTTCCAAAAAATTTGGGCAAAAGTCACACAACATGAGAGAAGAGGGATATTATCTTTTCGGCTCATTATATGCATATTAATTACTTTAACAGGTTTTTCAAGTAAAGTTGCGTTTAACACCACAACACCACATTGAAAGGACAGATTATTCAGAATTTTCGGTAATTATCACACATCATGGAACGAGAGGGATATTGTCAGCTCCGTTCACTATACGCATATTAATTACTCTAACGACCTTTATGCAGACATTAAATTATTTAGGATTTTTACTTGAAGACAAAAGGAATGCATTCCATTTTCATTGGTCGAACAGGCGAGCTCTTTGGCAGCCCTGCTGCCAAGTATTTTAAGTATATCTGTATTTACATGAAACCGTCAATCGAATCAGTGAATTAACAAAAAGTTGTAGTACTCAATGGGTTTCGAGTAAATAATTGAAGTATTAAATGATGGAGAGAAATTTGTAATGTAAGGTTTTTGGCCGGCCATTCAATAAATTTCAGCTGATTAAATATCACTTAATGAAATTAAGCAATCCAAATCAATCAATCCACATGATGCGGTCGATTAAAATCTTTGAATAACGCTCATCTAAACCATCGATTCATTTTTTAAGTATGCTATCCGTTGGTTAACTGCCCTGACCCATTACTCCATCTCTGGCATATGTCAGGCAGATGTTGCCAACAGGTGACTGGATGTTATTGTTAGATTACAGACTGTCAGCCAATCCCGATGTCGGCGACAAGTCTGTTGTTCTGTCCACTGGAGTAAGTAAGTCCAATACACATATATTTCTTGTATTTTTATATTTATCTAAGCACTTGTCTTTTATGTCGGTTGTTTTAACGCCAAAACATCTGTACTGGCACTTTCTCGAGACAAAGAAGGCGACGATGTGAAACTATTCCTCTAACACAGAACGTGTGGCGATATTACCCTTGTGAAACTATTCCTCTGATACAGAACGCGTGGCGATATCAGCCTTGTGAAACTATTCCTGTGATACAGAACGCGTGGCGATATCAGCCTTGTGAAACTATTCCTCTAATACAGAACGTGTGGCGATATAAGCCTTGTGAAACTATTCCTGTGATACAGAACGTGTGGCGATATTAGCCTTGGGAAACTATTTCTGTGATACAGACGTGTGGCGATATAAGCCATGGGAATCTATTCCTCTGAAACAGACTGTGACATGTGGCGATATTAGCCTTGTGAAACTATTTTCACATGGCAATTGGTACAGACAGGAAGTCCAAGTGTCTTTGGTCATTGTTATGTTGTAACGATATATCAGATCTCATTAACTTTTTATACATCTGCCATGCAGGATGTTATGTCAATTTAAGTGTTATGTTTAGGGTAAAAGATGGGATTAGGTTTTGGGGTAGTTTTAGGGTAAGTTTAAGTGTTAACACTAACGCATAACTACGAATTCACGTTTTGTCTTATATGACGGACATGCCATTTTCGGTAACCTCTGCCCTTTGTTTCTATGTCTGAGACACGACAAAATTAAAGAAAGATACTACATAAATGTATATGAATATTCATAAAACCATGCTAACTTTCAATGCAAGTTGATGTTGTTTGAATGTAATAAATGAATAAAATAATTAAAAATTTAATTAAAAGCTGTTCTGTTGAATTGGTTTTACCTAATTGCGTAGTCGCCTCAACTGTTTAATAAAGTCAACTAAGCGACGAAGCCCATATATACTAACAAAACAGTACTTTCAGTGTATAAATAAATATCAGCTAGATTACCCTGTCATTCCTCACAATGGGGCTGCCTACAGAGGGTGTGTTTGTGTAAAAGACGGCACATTGTCTTACAGTTTTAAAACATTGCACTTATCATGGAAACTACCACACGCTGCTGTCTCTGTTTCTGTCAAAACGTTTGTTTACTCAAGCTAAATGGATTTTTAGTTACCACCGAGAGCTAAAGTCCATTAAATACTCTGAGACTGTCGTGAGATGGAACGCCGCTTGGAAAACGTGGAAAACTATCTTTGGTTATACCGTAAGTGACAACCAAGTCTACGCACTTTCTGACCAGCAGTGATCGTTTAGTGTTTGCCAGGACTCTTACCATGTGTTATTTGATAAGGGCAACCCTAGTTATTGGACGCGTATATGTTCTTGATAGACAATGAAGTACAATAGATTCAGGAAAAGGTGTGCTAAGGGAGCGATAAGGTAACGGGTATGAGATACCGTTCTCCATTGACCCTGAACCACTCAGTCCGCTCGCGAGGAGATTTTCACATACCATCTACTCGCAGTCATTATAGACACGCCTATTCTACTTAACAATGACATATCAGGCGCCAAACAAGGCATTTAGAATCTTATACTTTCTATCGGTGGTATACATATGCCACAAACAACCTAACTTTTCTAGCCATAAGTTGTATTCCAAGCTACTCTGCACGATTACAACCCTTGCAGATAAATCGCAATAAATAGAATTACAGCTACTCACCCTGTCGGATAAATTGATCAAGTTTCGAGTTAAAGTGCTGATATCATATGTTGAATGTTATACTCAAGTTTTGACAATTTGTTTAACTTTGTAAAACACTATTGGCGTATATCAGAAGAGTTATTGTCTGTAGGGGTAGATCCATATGCAATACTCTCATCAAGTTAATTGAATACCCCCGAACATATCCTTTTTTCGACAACACTTCACCCATTTTCATTATTGACTGTCGCTGTCATTTTATCTAACACGGTCCTCTCGTAACACAACATCTGATTGGTTGCGTAGAAGTTCCCAGCATCCAACCAATCGTTTGGAAGCTGAGTCCGATTATGTGCCTTCAAACCGCTAAGGGTGTAATGCAGAGTAGCTCGGAATAAAACTCTTTGCTATATCGAAGATGCCAACAACCAACATTTATATAATAATATGTTATTATCCAGATCTTCTTTAACTTCCCTATAAAATCCCCGCGCATTAATGGTACTTCCGGACACCTGTGGGGTCCTCCAGGGATCAAGTCTAAGTCCGCTACTTTTTCTGGTTTATGCCTATGATCTTGTGAAAATAGATCGCTTCGAAAACAAATAATATCAAGTATTTAAACAGATGCTTTCTGCAGATATGGAGTATGTATTTTTACAAATTCTTGCTTATTTGGATATCACAGTGGTTCGTTCCTTCAATCACAAAGTAAGTTAAAATATTTTGATTTTGAAATGACAATTTATTTTCAGACTATAAACGTATTCGCTCTGAACATTCTGGCATTAATCTACTAATAGAGTAAACAATTTTAGTATTGGTCAAAGAACCAAAATTAGATTATTCGTAAATTCTCTAAACGTAACGAATATAGATCAAAGCATACATTCATTGCAGTGCATTATCATTCCTGCAAATAAAGGCACATTTATCAGCGGTTAACATGGAGCCAAAAGACTAACAAAATAAACTGCTCTCCGCTAGATCGTATATTGTCAAGGAATAATCTTATCCCATGCCTCACATTTACAGTAACATATGGGTAATGCAGGTTGAATGGCGTCAACTTTAAACGTCAAAATGTTTGAAGTCAATGATGATAAATGCAAATCTTGTATTTAGTTTATTTACACTGTTTTACCTTATTTTACAATGTTTACATCTGTATTACAGAGATAGGGATAGAAACTGGGTGTGCGGGAATACTTTTGAAGTACATGCCCTGTTTTGTGACTGAATGGGACTGACTATAGCACTGCTCTTCGGAAGGCGTGTCTGCTAACGGTATTTGGCTAATCTGCCGTGTCTTGATAACAAGATGAAATAATTTATTTTTTTTTAATAAATTTATTTTATTTCATACAATGGCGCGATAATTCATACAGTTTAAATTCAATACGAATTGATCCATCAAGTTTTCGATAAACTTTAACATGAGTCATAAAATAAATAATAAAAATGTAGAAAGTCCGTCTTTATCACCTCCTTCCGGCTCCAGTGTAACTGTAGAAGTTTGTTGCTTCATGCCATATACAAACCCGGCAGGCTTCTTCTGTGTCAAAACTTGGGCTCATTTCCTGTGAATCGTTGAATGACGCTGATAAGTGTTGGCAAGTAGATTGCTTTTCAATATATTTTGAAATTCTACCAGTCCGGTATACTGGACTGATAGACACAAAGAGCCTTATTGTCACAAAAGCTGAAAGTTGCAAGACCCATGTACTTTCTGATCTTGGAAACGAACTGAAGTGTAGTCTCCTTCAGAACGATCGTCAATGTACTCCTATTAGTTATGAAAATGGTTTAAGAATGTACTGCTTATTTTATAAGTATTTAACGTTTTATAAACAGACATTGACAGACCCGCAATATCAAGTAACTGTTGTGTGTGAGGGGGACACTTTTAGAGAAAGGCAGTAAGCCTAATGAATAATGAGCCATGTAGCGCGCTAGGTTACCATCCCATATATATCTTGTATAACGGCACTAGGAAGAAAATAATATAGACAAAATAGCTCCAACTTTGCACTCTAAGTTGTTTAATTCTCTTGAAAACAAATGTCAATAACTGTTACATGAAAAAAAAATGAGAAAAAAAACATATTAACACGAGAAGAGCCAAATTAATGAACCTATCTGCTTTCAAATTTTCTTCGCTTCCACAGGTTTGTTCTTAATATCGCCAATCGGTCAAACTTCACAGGATTATCGCTGGTGCAATATCATCACTAGGATTGTGCGTGAAAAGGGTATGAATATTTACCAAAATCGTGCATTTTGTTCGCCTAAATCATATACAATGTTATACATGTACAGGTACATCCGTCATAGTAAGATATGACGTTAATTTAAGTGTTATGTTTAGGTTTATGTTATAGGTTGAGGGCTAGTTTAAGTGTTAGGTTTGGGTTTACTTTAGGGTAAGTTTAGTATTAAACCAAAGACAGAACTAAAAATTCACGTTTTGTTTACATGACTGATTTACCCATATACTAGTATATACATGTATATATGGGCCGATGCACTATCCACACAATTAAAATAAGCCCAACGAATTTCATAAATACATGTCCTAATGGCGATGACCGATTGACTTCCGAGGTGATGTACGCAATACATTCATCAAGGCAAGTCTTGTGGGGACAGAATGAATGTGTGGAAAAAACAACCAGACACATCCTGATGCATAGTAAACGAGAAAACACACTGTTACTGTGGCCATCTTCTCTTGCCAAGGGTTTTATATCCGAGCTACTCTGCATTACAACCCTTGGCGGATAATTCATGTGTAAGGGATCTCGGCTTCCAGGAGATTGATTGGATGCGTGCGAACTTCTACGCATCCAATCAGATTTTTCGAACTTGTTTGGGGTATTCAACCAACTGAGTGAAATTATTGGATATGTACCTACCGCTACAGACACCAAATCACCGTATACCGTTAAACAAACTGTCAAAACTGGAGTACGACATTCAACATAGGTTATCTACGCTGGTTGGATGTTACTGTAAACAAGTTGAGTTAACTATATAACCTTGATCATTTTATCCACCCGATGGCGTAGCTGAAACTCTTTGTACATGAATTATCTGCCAAGGGTTGTAATGCAGAGTAGCTCAGATATAAAACCCTTAGCTAGAGAAAATGATGTAAACGATGATTTGCTTGTTTAACGTCGTACTCTAGGGTATTTCACTTATATGATTGTCTACTTCACACTGCTCCTTGTCTTATTACAGTGGTCGTAAAAGCCACCCCCGCGATTGCCGGAGTCACATCGTGTGACTCACTCATATACCTGAAGGTCGAACGATACAATGAAGAAACTGTATAAGCCTGTTTTTCTTGCACAATAAACTTTCTTATTTACTCAACATTATATGTCACTTGATACATTCACTTTCTAGGAGACACAACTAAATTAATTTCTTTCAACTTTGGGGGGTGTGTCACTATCCTGTCAGAGGGGTAGTGAATGTCCGCTACCTAGATTTCAGCTGACTCACCGTCTATTTGAAGGCCGGGTGGCTGAGCCGTCTAGGGGGGGAGGGGGAGATTTACTGCGGTCACAAAAAAGTGTTATCCCAAAATAACGCAAACACTGTAAATATTAACTTCTTAAAGGACACAGCATCATGCATATAATTATACCTATTCTGACTTATTGTCTCTTATTGAAACAACTGCGTACAAAATCACCAAATGCCGACTAGTTCGAAACATCAAATAACAACACAACAGTATGATGCGCAATATGGGCCCATCACACCGACACTGCTTTTATTGATTGTTTGATTGAGGTTTAACGCCTTACTTTTTATAAGGTTATTTCGCCCATATGACGGCGTCCAAGCCCAACGGGTGAAGGAATCCACCCTCGGCGTCACTGTCAACAAACAGTGACAAAACAGGACAATCACAAGACAATCAAATATACGGGCTTTGCTTTGCTCTGAAACCACCAGTACTATCTTGACTTTAACAGATCTTCATCCTTCAATAGCTTGAATGGGAACTTATTAAAGATCTAGCAGTCTGTTGACGACCCATGCAAAGCAGTCGGGATACTCAGGTGCATGCCCTTCTGTTGAGCTTTAACTTACGCTTATGTGGTGAATATGCGAGCCAAAATGGATTGTATACACTCTTAAAATCTCCATCCTGGAGGACGTCGCCAGACAATCAGTGTCTATGTCGTCCCATTTAGACTGGTTCCTACTCGCCATCAGGTCAAACCTCAAGAGGATTGGCGGACAGGATCCAGTCGGCCGGGTGGCAGTGGATTCGGGAGACATCTCACTAATGTCAGACATGCTGACGGCGGCTGTCCGGGCCAACCCGGACATCCTGGCCGCAGCGATCTTCAACGCCTCCATGCTCGTCGGACAGAGACGCAAGGACTTGCTAGGCGTTTTGCCGACTTACATACCGGACAGTGTAAAGCGAACTCCGTTAAATCGGTCACCAGTGTAGGGCGAGTTATTTAACGGCGTTGTCCCCTCTTTGGCTGACGTTATGTCTAGAACCAGGCAGGACCATTCCCTGACGGGTAAAGCTACCTGGGCGGGGAAGCGCAAGGCTACCTCTGCACCAGCAGCACTCTAGCTAAACGTCGTTCACCAACCCCGCGTGGTGAGCAGAGTGGTGTACGCCCTGTACGGTGTACGCACCCAATCCAAGAGTACTTGGAGAGGCGCCAAGTCACGGAAGTGGGCCATGTAGGTGTTACGCCTGCTGGAAGCCGGATCGGACGGCCAGCCTTTCCGGTACTGCCAAATCCCAGTCTTCCAGTGGGAGGAAGATTGTCCAGCGTTTGGCAGAATTGGCCGCTAATCGGGGCGGATCAGTTGGTCATTTCAACACTTGGTTTCGGCTACAGGCTGGAGCTAATCGCCGTACCCCCGTTGACAGCCAGGTCCAAGCCATCCCTCATCCCAGTTTCGCACAGCCAGCTCCACCAGCTACTAGTGGCTGCTCAGAAACTGGTGGCCAAGGGCGCGATCGGAGTGCTACCAGCTTTATATCGTTCAACCGGATTTTACTCACCGGTGTTTCTCGTGGCAAAAAAGAGATTCACCGGACAAACGGTTGATTATCAATCTGCGCAAGCTGAAAAAAGGACTTTTTGGCAGTTCCACCAAAGTTCAGGATGGAGTCTTTCCAATCCATCAGATCAGCCCTGCGAGCGGAAGAGTGGATGACGTCACTAGATCTGAAGGATGCCTACCTTCATGTGCCCATTTCCCCGGCACACACGAAATACCTCCGGTTCCTGGTGGATGAGAGGAGATTCGAGTTTCAGGTTCTTCGTTTCGGTATGTCGATCTCCCCCTGGACATTCACCAGTGTATTTTTCCCAGTGGAAGCATTCCTACACAGCAGGGGCATTCGATACCACTATTACTTGGACGATTCCCTGCTGCGCAATGCATCGTCGGCAGGGGCTGCTCTGGACACACAGTTTGTCTGGAACGTACTTATGGCCTTGGGTTACCTACCAAACGAAACCAAGTCAGAAAGGACACCATCACAGGTATGAACCTTTCTGGGGGTGGAGTACAACACTCTTCTGGCAACAGCCTCCGTTCCACTGAATCGATGGGAAAAGATTCAGATTTCTTTCCACCAGTTCCTCTCCAGAGCAGTGCGACGCGATGGAATTCGCGTCGCTGCTGCGTCTGCTCATGTCAGCTCAGGAAGTCACGGAGGCAGGGCGTCCCTCCCTCTGGCCTTAACGTACATTGGAGAGTGTGTTCTGCGTTCTGATCCCTCCCGTTCCGCTGACGCCGGGTGTCAGACTTTACATACGTTGGTGGCTTCAGCCGGCCAACGTCCTGACATGGGTGATACGGATTCCATTCGCGCCGACCCTTCATTTGTTCACCGACGCTTCGCTTTAGGGCTGGGGCGCCCACCTGAAATTCAAAGCTCAGCGTCCGGTTTGTGGTCTCGCCATCGCCAAGCGGCATATATAAATGTGTTGGAATTCGAGGCAGTCATCAGAGCTGTGACAACGTTTCTCCCAGAGCTGCAGTCATCACGATTCGTCTTAGTATCAGACAACACAACGGTGGAAGCCTTCATAAACAAGCAGGAGGGACCAGATCACATCAGCTGTTGCACCAAACGTGACGATTTTTTCAGCCTGTGTTGTGACCAGAGCACGGTTTATTCCAGGTCACCTCAATGTGTTGGCAGACTGTCTGTCCAAGCGCAACCAGATCCTTCGAACGGAGTGGCAGTTGCACCCGGAGGTGTTCCGCCAGATGACAAAAGTATGGGAAACGCCACTGGTGGACCTATTTGCAACAAGAGGGAACCAGTTACTGCAACTCCCGGTCTACATGTCACCGGGCCCGGATCCAGCGTACTTAATTAGGGTAAAGCAGTGGATGCAATTCCCCTGAATTAATTGCCATGACGACCAGTGATGGAGGTATTGTGTCATCATGGTACTTAAAGGGAAAGACAACTGTTATTGGACCTAAACTTATTATTTTTATTGCTATTTTAAAAAACAACCACCAGTATTGCACTTTCAATCGAATTAGCATAGCCGTTAATTAGTTGATTAAAAATACAGCAAAACACGAAAGTTA
>JAVFBX010186091.1:13807-24883 GCA_034783855.1 Mopalia kennerleyi | reverse complement strand
CCATAGTTTCTGAGCATTGGCGATCACAAGAAATTGTTTACGGACGGACGGACGGACGGACTAACGGACGGACGGACGGACCACGGATGAGAGTGATCAGAAAAGCCCACCATCAGATGATGGTGGGCTAAAAAGTCTATCAAATTCAAAACTAAAGCTTTTCGATGCAGGACACAAAAATTAAGACATAAGTAAAACAACAAATTTGCACAAATTTTCAGAATACATAATTGCTATCATAAAATATTTTTAATATACTCCACATAAATATAATGTTGGTGCCTATCTTTACTTTACCTTCTTATTTTTTCTTTACAAAGCTTTGTTCATTGATCATCAGACACAGTATATTTTCATTTTCTCTCAATCTGTATTGATGAATACAGTCCATTCAATAAAACCTTAAAGCTTTTCCTATTCATAGATTAATACCTGTATCAGTTTACCACCCAGGGGGTTAAGCGTAGTGTATTATGAGATTAGGGAGTGTGCCTTGTCGCCCTTTTCATCCCGCTGCCACTATAATTCTATATTACCTGTTAACATCAATTGACCCTAATTGTGTCAGAGTCCAATAAACGGGAAACTAATATGTCAGTGCGAGCTCATTAACAAATGGGCGATTTGTTGAGTGTGATGTGGATAGCAAAGTGTGACTGAAGAGATTTACAGGTGGGGCAGCATGTGACGGAATGAACATAGAGGGTGGGGAGTGTGACCAAAGGGGCATGGAGGGTGGGGCATGTTACCAAAGGAATGTGGAGGGTGGGAAGCATGACCAAAGGGATGTGGAGGGTAGGAAGCATGACAAAAGGGATGTGGGGAGTGTGACCAAAGGGACATGAAGGGTGGGGCATGCGACCAAAATGATGTGGAGGGTGGGGAGTGTGACCAAAGGGATGTGGAGGGTGGGGCATGCGACCAAAGTGACGTGAAGATGGGGAGCGTGACCAAAGAGATGTGGAGGGTTGGGGCTGCATGTACATTTGTCCAAAAAAATGACTGGGAAAATGAATCGATGATTGGGAGTGATAGGTTCTTAGACTAGTGTGAGAATAGTGATTTGTTCTAACTTCAACCAAATTTCATCTGCTACAAACCAAGACTAAGCAACTGATAGTGTACAGTGATGAAATAAACACAAAGATAAACTTACAAATTAACACTCGAAGACCTGAAAATATATTTGTAAAAAGGAATAAGGACATATCAACATTTTGTTAAAATTGAAGTACTATATAACTGGAACAGAACAAATAAATCAATACAAATGTCAATTATTAATCAGTCTGATTCTCTTAATATCATGTTGTCTTAATAGACATGAACAGAAGACATACTGTGGAAGGTGTGAACACCTTTTCTCTAATTTCATAAAGCAGTATTAAGCTGTCCACCTGGAGAACACCTGTGAAGATAATCCTAAAGAATACAGTAACACTTGGGAGTATTTTCAATAAGCCAGCCTTAATCAGTAATACCTAGGCTTTCAGGTAAATACAAACTGCTTCAGTAAGAAATAACAATCAGAAAACCTGCTGTTAGTCGGTTCGCAGAAATTCTCTCCGCTGCCAATGATGAAGGGATTAATGAGACAGTGAGAGCGTTAAGGGGATTTTGCTCCAATTCAGTTGTTTATTATTGTGAATTCAGGTATAAATGTAGCCTTTCAGACATAAAATTAGAAAATTATTAATAATGGAGTTAGCATGAACAATGCAGCTTAATTAGAAAGACATGTTCTGTGTGCATTCATAGCATAGGAATGAATTCAGCAAGTCTCTGAAAACCTAAATACTTCATTGCCATTCGTATTGTACCTGTATATTAACTTAACATTGATTGGTTGATTGGTGTAATTCGCTTTAGTACAAATAAATGATGATAACTTTCTTTCAACAAAATGCAGCATACCCTAAAAGGCAGCGTCATATCTTAATGTTCTGCATGAACAATAGTGCTCCTCAATTCCTGCACTTCAATACACATTATCCCGCGAAAAGAAAAAAAATATATATATATATACAATTATGTTAAAAATTATATGAAAAAAAAAAAAAAAAAAAACCAAGAAAAACAAGCTGAAAATAATTAACACAGAATTCTCCAAATACATAAGAAGCCAATCTGTGATACACAAAGCAACTAATAATAAACATTGATTTCTTGAAACCTTTTGAATGATAAACTGTCCTTCGTTTTCATCCTCAATTCAACAGTATCTTTTTCCCATAATCTGGTAATAACACTTCAATTATGTGCAGGTGATTGGAAATTTAATAGATCCACTGGTATGACTATACAATCATTCCAAACCTCAATATGTCTCCTTTGTAAAATTGACACCAAATGTAACTCTTAGAACAAAGACGTACCTATTTAATATCCATCTCTTTTTACTTAATATTAAAATAGCTTTTCTCAAAAGAAAATGTCTAACAAAGTTCAATGAACTTGTTTTTTTTATTATTACATAGTTGAAATAATAATGTTGCTTACCTTAGAACATAAACCTAAACATTTGTTTGTTTAGTAAATGATCCTCATGTAACTGGGACATTTTGTATTATAATGAAACTTTTTTGACCACTTACAGACCATAAAAAAAGGAAATATTGGAAGTTAACTGTCAGTGAACTATTCCAAACTGCCGCCACAGGTAAAATCTGACGACCATATGATAAGCAAAAATCAACACAGCAGAAATGTCAATATACGGTATGCGTCAAAACAATAGTTTATCCATTCATTCATTTGCATCGACGAGTCCACCCCCAGAATATAAATAACAATTAATATTCATCATATTAGAATATGAAAACAAGGCAATTGTTTGTGCCACGAAATAAACAACGTTTCACGAGTTACCTTGATTTCAGCTGTTTTTCATGAGGTGGGCTCATACAAAAAATTATCACACATTGTACCTGAGTCATGCTGAATATACAAGTAGATATAAGAATAAGGACCATTCTCTGTACAGACAACGGCTTATTTCAGTGTGTAAATGTTATTGTATATTTCCCACTTTATCATCCCAATCAAAAAATGTTTTGTTCCTCATCAGACATTCTTTCCCTCTGTAATGTAAATATGTAAAAGGGAAATTAGAATAATTAGCTGGAAAAAGTATATTTGGACACAGGAAAAAAAAAAACAGACGTGAATTCCCCATCAATGAATAAGTAGACGAAATTAGAAGAATAGAAAACTATTTGTTGATTCTCTGTGAAAGTGTTTAACCAGAAGACAACTTTGGTCACTCCATTGACTGTTTTAAGAAAGACTGGAGGATCATTACTCAGTTTCTTTATCACAAATTAGTAGCAATGCTTAGAATAAATGCAATAACAAATCACACATCTATCATTAGAAACAAACCAAATGAGTATGAAACAATTGTTTTGAGATTTTCTGTCGTGTTAATGGCCACTCCAGATGCAAACAAAAATTGTTTACTTTTTTCCTTATATTATTGAGTCATTTGGCAATTTTCATAATTTGTTATTTCATTAATTAGGACAGATATACGGTTTGCTTACACAGTTCTGGCAGACAATTCATTATCAAACAATTAAAAAGTATTCTCTCTAATTCTAGACTTGGTCCTGTTTTATTCTTGAATCATTCAAATACCCTTTGTTCTAAACAAGTGTTATTCTATAAGCAATGACAACAGGAATACCAAAGCTTTCATCCTCAGTTCTGTCAGATAAAGCACAAATATCAGAATTCAAACCCATCAAAATCTAAAGAATGATGAAAGACAAATACATGAAAATTCTGCTTTGTATTTTCACCGAGATACTTTATTACTAATAAATAGATCAAACAAAGCTCATTTATATATAAAAAAGTAATGATGAAATATGAATGGTATAATTAATTGATATGATAGTAACATCGCTCATATTATAACGTTGATACAAGATAAGTAAGTATCATAAACGATAATCTTAAGAGTCTGAGATTGAGAGAGTCTGAGATGGACATTGTTCCAAAGGGGTAACTACTTTGATTTGTTTGTTTGTTTGATTGGGTTTTAATGTCATACTCAAGTATTTTTCACGACAGATTGTCCACTTTACACTGCTCCTTGTCTTAGAACGGTGGAAAATCAAAAGGAAACCTATCAAAAACCACCCCTGCGACTGCCGAAGCCACATCATGTGACTCACTCATATACTTGAGGGTCGACAGATCTTATGAACCTAACTACTTTGGAGACAATAGGGAAAATTGAAAGTAAATGTGCAATATTTTCAATGTGTTAAAGTATTTCGCAGCCACAAAGATTAATACTTAACAAAAATATAAATAAATTAGATTGACTAATTGATTGATTGATTGGTGTTTCATGCTATGTCCAAGGTTATTCACTTATCTGATGGTGGTGTAATCTAACAGTCATTGCCACACAAACAACCATCACATGGAAAGTGTTTTGTTCCTACATGATTATGGGGTGGTTAATACTTTGATTTTACATTACTAGTAATTTTCTGGTGTTAGATTAACGAAAAACTGATGGCACTGGCAGACACAGGATAAATAAAACTGATAACTCAAAACAAGCTGTTTAGTGCTCACATTTCAATACAGACAAGTAGAGGACAATGGAGTTAGTAAATAACTTTAGATGACAAGCCCATACACATGTTGTTAATTTACATTGTCAGGAGGTTAGTGTCAATGGGGTTCCAGGGGTCTGGAGGTGGGTGATTGGTTTAGGAATTGGGGAGGGGGGAGTTAAAGAAAATGGCAGATATCTCAATGACTGGGTGGAAAAATGATAGTTAATCACAAGGAAAATGATTCTGTCGTAAACTGGTTAACGAGAAGGGGTAGGATCAGAAAACTGAAGAGCAAATCCTCTCTAAGGAGTGAACCTTGTAATCTTTTCCTAGTCCAGATAATGAGAGAGAGATTTGCACAGATTAGCCCCCACATGCTGTTCATAGCAGCCGTCTTGAGACAGCTTTTAGAATTGTAGCCAAATTAACCGCGGCACCATCATTGAGTGAGGTTTTAACACAAAAGCTTCTTCTCTAGACCAAGTACAAAGAATGCACAGCTAATGAGAAAAAGAAGGAATTCTTTGTTCCGAACGAAACAAGAGAATTCACATCTAAATCCTCTTCAACACAACCAGATTGGTTGAGAAAAAAGGAAACAAACTGCGAGATCGAGAATTCCAACATTGTATGATGGTAATTGAAAATAATACCATTCACTAGAAGACAGCTTTTTCCCCTGATGAAATGTGGAAAGAATCTAGAAATCATGCCAAGACATTAGAAAAACTCTTTCTAGCATAAAGATTCTAAAGCTAATTAGCTTTATGTCCTTTATTCACTATTGTGCTTCTGGTCTCATAAGTTAAACAGAAATAGAAAAATCTTAACAATTTTAACAATTCCACTATTGGCCTCTTCATCGATAACATTTACAAAAGTTCAGAAGTTGGTCAATTAGAACAGTCGTTTAAAAGTTAAGAAATGAAACACAAATGGATTTGTCATTTTTCCTTCAAAATCACATATCAAATCTTCTGTTTATACAACTTACAATCTTGGTATCTCTAAAACTAATTTAACTTTTTGTTAAAAAAGAAAACACTTTTGAGGTTCGAATTGACAAATTACCAATAATCAAATTACTGCTTTAATAAAGTTTTAAAGTTTCAAAACCAAAATTTATCTCTAGCGACTTCATGTAACATTTCATGGTTTGGACATGAACGGAATATTTGTGCCTTGACTATACGACAAATAATTGTTAGGTTTATTTGAAGTATATTTGTGGACAAAAGAGATTAACAAGGAGACAAGAAGATGATCAGAGAAGGCATACTTGTAACATAATAGCCAAGGTGGAGATAAGTGTCCATTATGACCTCTAATGGCATTTGAGAGGTCTCCTGCTGAAAACCCTGGCTCGGTTCTAGCCATCACTTAATGAAGAAAGATGTGTGTGACATGCAGTAAGGGTACAGCCAACTTCATAAAAATTTGCCTTTTATTGGGTATTCAAAAACAATTTGGTAATCAAAGAAGCTTGAATTTCATATTATATTGTAGCATTACGTTAAGCCCAAAAATATACTCACACATCTGCCAAGCATAACATGTGTATTAGTGAGAATTCGGAGTTTAATTTTTTCATCAAGTTAATAGAGACTGTACATCCAGCTGTCAGATCTCCCCAGGGTGCTGGGTGCAAGACAATACTTTAGGGAAGGAGAATGAATCTGTGGTAGACAATCTTCAATTAAGATTGGGCATCAGGGAAGGATGCCCCAGGGGGAACCAGGCGGTAGATAATCCAATACTGAAAGATTTAGAGTGTAGAGATAGTTTTGGGTGGGAGACAGAAGTATCATGGAGCAGTTATAAACAATGGTACATGCAGGTTGTACCAGGCGAGATGATAGTGCCCCTTGGGCATGGATGGGAAAGATAATCCTATCCAGTAAGAAGAGTAGAGATCAGGGATTTAAAGACTGGGTGGGAGAGGAAGCGACATCGAGGTGCAAAGTAATGGAATATATGTGCAATGCAAAATCTGGGCAATATATACATGTAAAATGAGCAATGAAGTTACATTTACATTGGATAATGGATGCTTACAGTGGTAAATAGAGACAATAATGTCACCACATGCATGAGGGGAAATAAGGTTACCGTGTGCATAAGTGGAAATCATGTTACCACATGTATAAGGGATAGTTATGTTACCACATGTATAAGTGACAATGAGGTTACCATGTGTATAAGTGGAAATCATGTTACCACATCTATACGGAATAGTTATGTTACCACATGTATAAGTAACAATGAGGTTACCATGTGTAGAAGGGATAATCATGTTACCACATCTATAAGGGAAAATGAGGTTACCACATATGTAAGGGGAAATGCTCCTTCCACATCTATATTAAGGGGAAATGATATTACCATGGGCATATGGTGTTATTATGTACATAAAGGGAAAAGTTACCATATATACAAAGCGTACTGATGGTACCTCAAAATTCAGTTGCAAAAAATAGTCCAGAAATTTTGGTCCCACAGATGTAGATATATAGAAATTGTATAATTATATTCACCATACAAACAAGGATAATGAAGAAACCCAAAAGAAGAGAAACATGTTTGAATAATTATTTATAATTCCAAGAAACAAAACAAGTTGGATATCTTTGGCAGAGTGAAGTGTATCTGTCTTTAATTCTTTAATACATCATACATGTAGATATTTGCTAAAAAAGAAGGAAATTTAATCCTAGAATATCCTTATTGCAGCTTAATTTGTTTTTCTTTAAGGCAGCTTTATACACTGCCTTAGATTAGAGCGATAGCAGATCAGATTTCATCTATTATAGAGAATGGGGCTTGTGTCTTCTGTTAAACTTTCCTGGTGTCATAACAAGTAGTTTTTTGTTTGCCCCAACTGTTTGAAAGGCGATAATGAATACATATTACATATCATTTCCTCAGCAATTTCCCCCAGCCACTAAATGGAAGAGCTGCTGCTAAGTTTTAAACAGGTCGACGAAGTTTCATAAATGTAAGCTGTCAAGAAACACCCAAAGTGTATACGCTTCCCCTGATTATCAGGAAATACGATTTTCTTAAAAAAAATATACCATGACAAATGAAGAACCACAGACATAAAGAGAAAAAAATAGAGAATATCATCCTATCTGAAGGAAGTTAGATTAATCATTACAACAGCTCTTCAAAATGTCTTGCCAAAAAAGATAATTCGATCAGTTTGAAAAAAAATATTACAATAAACTGATGAAAAGTCTCACCATTTTTTTGTTAAAACAAAATTTCCTTCTGTCAGGAAAGGGTTTTTAAACTGACAAGTTATTACGTATTACACGTCTGTAAGGTTATCAGAAATGATGATAAATATGATATAAATAAAAGGTCAACAGGATGCTGATAAGGTTCAACTTCAACGTTCCACAGAAGAAGCTCCAACAATTTCATTATTACAAAACTGCAATTAAAATGAGTTTAAAAGAGTTCCTTAAATTTCCAATAGGTAAATGAACATGTACTGTTTAATAGTTATGACTTGTTTACAGTTTTCAGACTATGTGTCGAAAAAAAGGGAAAAAAAAAGGAAATTATAGTAAAGAAGACTACTTTCTGGTTGGCTGCATTTCCAACCAAGTATCCAACTTTCATCAAAATTGATTTTCTTTTCATTTCTCAATGGACAATGACTCAAAAGATCCCAGAGAAAATTATATCCTGAAGAGATCATTCACGGTGATCTCTTGGGAGATTTCCTATGGAATTTGTATCCCACAACAAAACCAATACTGCCAAGAACAATTTTAGAAACAGATGACACAGAACAAAATACATGACGTTCACTCAAGACAGTGTGTGGTTATCATTAAAACATGGACAGAAGTTTGATCAAAATAAATACACTGCAGCGAATTTTTTGTAAAAATAAAATAACAGAATAGAAGTAGTTTACAGTTTCCAAACTGTCATCAAATGTTGATATATTAACAAAGAAGTAAAAAAAAATTGTGTCTACGGGGCTGAATGCTGAAAACCAGGCCTGGGATAGTTCCATTTTGGACTCTCATCAATTTTGTATTACATACATGTAATGCAGATAGACAAAAGATTTCTCCCAATTAGTATAGTACTTATTGGACATAAAAATATTAAACAATAAATAATGTAAGAAAAATGTAAATAGTAAATAAATGGAAGCGGAAAACAGCAACCAAGCTAGAATTTAAAGAGGAAACAATGGAAAAATTATGCCTTTTTAGTCCCTTAATCAAGTTTGTTTGGTTAGTCTTGTATTTAAGTCAAAACCTTCATTTAGAATGAAACTGCTATAAAGAATATATGACGACTGCTATTGTTTTGATTTCTGAAAGCAAAAAGTAAACTCAAATAACATTACAGCTAATTGAAGAATCAAATTAAAAAGTAGGACTCCTCTAAGCCTGAAAGTGTTGGTAAAAAGATAATCTTAGAGTGACGAATTAAATATAAAGAGAATGTCCTGCATATGAAGTTAATCATCAGAAGAGTTGCTTCCCTCTAGAGGCATTGGTGAGAAACAATTGCCTTATCAGAAATCTCCTGTTCTCTGGCATGTACTGACCTGGAGGAATGATTTCACGATAACAAAGTACCCCTCTGTCTTTCTCACGACCAATAGTCGAGTGATGACGGGGGCCTTTGACAAGCCCGGACCTTCCAATCTGTTACTGTATTAATCATTTTTATTGTTCTACTCATTTTTTTCTCTCTTTCGGAAATTGTTGCAACATTTGGAACAAGATACATGACATCTGATAGTTGTAAGTTATTTTTTTCTGAATGAGGAGGCCTTATTTTAAGGAAAACAAATCTGGCAATATAATTAAAACAAAATGTTTATTTTATCTGGCAGCATTTTTCTGATTATAAACAACTTATAAATGTATCCACCTAAAATTTAAACGTATAGCTGATCAAACTATAAATAAAATATAAAAAAAATATCTATCTGATGAACAGTAGCACTTTATAAGTTAATTTAAGTATCGCTAAGTAAATATTAATCCATAGTGGTATATTAAATTGGCACACAACAGTACTTTTCATACATCATTAAAAATCTTAAAACTGTATCCATTGTGAATTAATATTGACACTTTCCGCCTTGTTTCCGTTTAACAAAATTGACAGACTAATTATTCTGGTCTAGTATATACAATAGATTTATAAGTATTGTAGTTCCTGAAAGTAAGGAATAAAAGACATCAGCCCAAGGTGACGTAGCCATCAGCACGCATCCCTTGTTATATTTCTTACCCTTTCTGTGGCTTGCGGTGACTCAATGGGAACTTTGAGAGGGTTTAGAACCTAAACGTGCATGTATCCCCGATACTCAAGACAAACTCATTAGAGATGCCAAGAGTGTCTTTCACTTGGCTGAATCTAAAATCAACAGTGCCTTCCAACACAATGCAATTTAATTGACTCATCAACTGAGCTATTATGGTTGACGAGAATCAATAGTCAGTCCAGACATTCCCCTACTCGGCTCGACAATAGCCGTAGAATGCAGAGATAAACCATTGTCCAGCCACAATTAACGTTCCAGTCGGCCAGGAAGGGACCTGAAGAGGCAGCCAAGCACACACGATGGAGGTCAGCTCATTGCTACCAAAAACTCTTGGAATTTGGGCACTGCAGGGTACCATGGACACAAAGGCTAATGTGACATTCTTCTTGGATTATTTTTTTAATATCTTTTCTCCAACGCGTCCTTTGATATTCTCTATCGTGATCATAATGATGGAAAGAAGATGTCTGGAGAATTCCTCCAGCATCACAACTCAATCAAACACCATTATCATTTTATCACAAAAAACAATTGACTTCTAAAACTTTAAAAACAGCAAATGTCTTTTGAAGAACAAACAAGAAAAATCTCTCAGCAAAACTATGGCCGATGTTGAAACCGCTTAAGTTTGTAATCAAACGTTATTGACATTCAGTGTCATAAATGTTGATCGATCAAACAATCAAACAAACATAAATGACGAATAACAAAAGGAATGTAATAATTTCTGGCATTGCTTGGTTGATTGGGGGGTTTTACACCATACTTAAGGTAATTTCACTCATATGGTTATGTGAAAGTCAAATGGATAAATGAAATTAAGCCCAAAGTCACTGACATTAAACAGAGTCAAGACTCAAGATAATGGACAATCTGAAAACACAATAGTTGGAAAAGGTTTCAGAAAATGTCAATATCTGCAATAACCCTTTAAATGAACTTGAGCAAACAATCATCATAATGCATATTTTAGTCAAACATTTTCATAAGTGAAACTGTTTTTTGTTTAGAAATCTAATTCTTTTGGGTCCATGTAAATACAATTCAAAAGAAACATCTAGCTTAGAACAAAGACAGGAAATAAGAAGGAGATTTCTGCAACATTCTGCTTATAACTTTTAATTAAAACATTCTTAAATATATGTGAATAAATGTATACAAAACGAGTAGGTATGTTTACATTATAAATTTTAGTTT
>JAVFBX010186091.1:0-13797 GCA_034783855.1 Mopalia kennerleyi | reverse complement strand
GTTTTTTTTAATTATACGTCTTTAACATTGATGTGTGACAGCAAAATAATTTCCGAAAAAATTCTCATTGGCTCTATGTTAGAGGAATCTTAACTCAAATTGCAAAGCAAATTTTGAAGAGGGCTCCAATTGATCGGGTTGTCTTTTCTGGACGAAAAGCACCCATGACTCAGTCTCCGCGATGAGACAATAATGCATTCCTAACAAAAACTCATAAATATCCCCAAGAATTGCCTGCTCAAAGATTTTCTGATACGGTTCGATGAAAACCAGCAGAACCTTATCGAATGAGCCATCGCCACGAAGAACAATATCTCGTTGGCTTCTGGTCCTCTGCAATTCCTGTCTTTATCTCGTTCATTATCACCAGTCAACCAAGATAAATGTAAAAATCTTAACAGTTGTATAGTTTTCTCTCTCGTCCTCAACAGCAGCACATTAGAGAGAAACGATATAGAATGCTGAGTTTTCCTTCACACTTTATAAAACTGATAAATGGATATATTTTTTAATGGTAATGGAAAATATAATTTATATTTATATAATGCATCCTAGTGATGTTAATACTTATTTCAGCAAAGTCATATCACATACATTTATTTTACAGCAGTCTGGTCTCTCTGGAATGATGGGTAATGTAATTCTTAACGTAAAGCTTATTCCTTACATCAGTATTTTGGAAATAAAGGCAATGATTGATTGGGGTTTAACCCAGAACTCAAGGCTATTTCACTCATCCGAGTGTATGCCAGGTCAATGGGTCAATGTTTGTTTGATTGGGGTTTAACGTCGTACTCAAGGGTATTTCACTTATATGATGACATACCAGCCCATTGGGTGAAAGAAACCACCCTCGACACCACTGGCAACAAACAAAGACAGGACAGGACAAATACAGGACTTTAACAGGGCATAATACAGACACCACAAACAGATCAGCTTCCTGTTCCCCTTTAGCTCTGAGAGCACCAGGGCAACATGAAGCTCCCTCCAACCGCCCGCCAATGGGTCAATGTAATCACTGTAGATATCACAGGCAACAAACAGTAACAAGGCTGTACAAGCTTTTAGCTAGTGGATTGTATATACTACTATAACTTATGGTTGATTTCTTCAAAACTTTGGAGTTAATACTGTAAACGATTTAAACATGTATGTATCTTGAAATATTAACTATAAACATTAAACTAAATTAACATCAAATGAGATGCTATTTTATAAAAAAAACATATTAAAATATTCTTTCTATAGTTAATCAGCAAAGTAAATGTTCACAGTAACAAGGGTGTTGTGTTTGTTAATTAGACCCAACCATTACATGGACATACACATATCACACCTGATGAGTCTTTAGTCTTATAACAGAGCACAGCCTCAAGTGGTTGGTTAGCAGTAAAAGGTTTCTGCCTAACACCAAACAATTCACATTAATTGTCTTGTAAATTAATAATTTTAACACAAAAACTTCATTAAATTGAGTTAATGAGTTCTCATCTACATGAAATGTCCGACCTTTACAACAGCAGAATACATATATAACTGACATATAATAATTGAAGTTCTGCGTGAAAAATCTTGCATTTTAATCTTGAGGTAAATAAGTAAAACTTTCAGGACCAGTATAATTTTTACATGTAGTAAAAGAAATATACATGTATATTTCAAACATGTTTGAGACTTCGTACAGATGGTAAATGATGTTTGTTCGATTTGGATTCAACATCACACTCAAGGGTATTGTTGAAAATAGCATTAATGAATAGATGAAAGTAAAATAAAACTCTCCGCAACTAAAAGGTTACCTAATATCTTCTAAAGATCATCATAAATAACACAAGGTTATTATATTAGAAATTCACAGAGAGTTTGTCTAACAATAGCCTCTCCCAAACAATAGTTTGTTTGTTTGATTGGGGTTTAACGTCGTACTCAAGGGTATTTCACTTATATGACGACGGATTATCCACTTGACACTGCACCTTGCCTTATTACAATGGAAAACTGAGAGGAAACCTCGTAAAAACCACCCTCAGGATTGTCAGCCACAACGTTTAACTCGCTCATAGCAGATGGTCGACTAGATCCGGTGAATGGTACATTAAAGCGGGATTAGTAAGCCCACATGCTACCACTAAGCCACGGTCACAGGCCCCCGAACAATAGAAACAGAACATGAACACATTTGGCATAGGTACAAATAACTGTCTTATCTCAACAAAAGATTGGGAAAAATCAAGGACACATAAAATTTGTGCCAAAAGTTAGCATTTGTCAATATCTGTGGAAGCCCAGAACAAATACAGACAATAGTTTCTCATTGCCAGGGTGGAATCCAGTTTTAAAGAAAGAAACAAAAATAGATAAATTTAAGTTTTGGGCTTAACAGACCAATATTGTCTAGTTTTGTATCTCAGATCATCAGATGCTCTCTTGGATGGTTAGTTCTGGCTTTCTAATATTCTAGCGTTCACAAAATAATATTAAAAAATAAAATACTCATAAAGTTTTACCCACGCAATCATTATACTTATAATCAACTTTTAAAGTTGAAAACTCGGATAAATATTATTTGAATTCTATTCAAAAGCTCAAAACAATTTTTTTTTATGGCTTCTCATAAATTAAGTGTAAAGCTTGTTGGTTTGACGTCTTCTCCGGATTAAGAGAACTGAATATCTATGGAAACTAATATTTGCTTATAAAGAACTCTGTGAATAATAAAAACTACTTACATTTAAATTCCTAGATTTTGTTTGGAAGTAAAAGCCTTTTCATGGAATGTAAGCAAGGACTAATTGACATGTGTTTAACTAAATTACACAGGCATCTAAAGCTGGCAAAGAAAGACAGCTTAGATGCTTACAAAATAACGATGGGGCTTTCTTGACGCTTTCCAGACACAAGAAAAGTTTATTTTCCGAGAGTTTTTTTTTAATGTTTGGAATATTTTTTTTAAGGTTGATGTTTTCACACAAAATTGACAGCAGGTGTTGCTGATCCAGCTGGTTGTAAGGTATGGTACCATGCTTACTATACATTAGATAAACATTTCCTTGAAATGAATTAACATTACGCTAAAGTGCATAAGAAATATAGAATTGTTTCTTGTTGCAGCATCCAAAGACATATAGTATTTTTCATTGTTAAATATTATGCCTGTATTAAAGGTTATTACCCAGATTCCAACCAGGATGAAGATTTTCAAATATAAGCAATTCCTTTTTCCAAATTTCAAGATTACAGCTCAAAATGGGAAAATAACAAAAAATTCTGTTTAAAAATAAGTGTCATAAAGTATTGTTCTTTTCATTGGAATTTGACACCATATTTAAGATTACTTCACTCAGAGGTTGTACATGTATGATGACAAAGTGTGCGGATAGAAATTGACATTCAGTTACCCCTTAGGGTTGAGAGTACCCGGGCAGATGCAGCGACACCCATGTGACATATTGACAAGAAACAGAACTGTTTAAGAATTCTACACAAATGTTTAGTGACGGAAAATGAAAGGCAACAAAAAATCTACCACATATTGTTATACACTAGTGCTTCAAATTTTTAAATAAATTAATAAAGAAAAAAGGGAAATATTCTACCCATTGGCACATTCCACAAACATTAACGAATAAAGAGGAACAAAAAGATAATTATTTATGTCCTTTAATTATTTTTTTGACACTGGAAACTGAAGTTACAATATTTTAATTCAGTAAAGATGGGAGGACATTTAAATCATTAAATTATGAATGTTCATCATTAGCAGAACATAAATAATAAAATTTTACTGAAAAGAAAACTTTTTTGTTTTTACTTTGTACTAATTGACCTTTTCATTGTTAGTAACAACATAAAACATGAATTAGCCACAATGTTGGAAGCTGGGTCAAGTTTTAGAAGATGGGGTGACTAGGGTCCATGGTTGATCACTTCTGGTCCTTTTCGAGACAAAACACCGCATGACCTCTGTGGTAATTAGTACAATACTTGGAGTGGGCGTCTGAGCTTAAGACAGGGTGTTGTTGAGAACAACAAGTGGTGAATCTGACTGATATAACACCAGGATGTAAAATCGGCTTTTGTTTGACTGCCATTACACGGTTCTTTAGTCACAAACTTGTCAGAAAAACCAACAAACAGATTTACCCCGTTACTATTAGAGTGAGTTAGAAAAGTTAATGAAATGGATTGCGAAACCAGGACAAAATGTCGTCATAGAAATGAAGGAACAAACTTTTTCCCTGTCCAATGAAAGTTTAAACTCAGAGATGAAGAGAATAAATAAATAAGGAAGCAAAACAAATCATGCTATCCGGCCAAAAAGAGAACATTAGGAAAAAAATAGAACTTTAAAAAATACTGTTAACAGACAAAACTGACAAATATTTGAAACAAAATAAAAGGAAATTGAAACATATAAAGAGAATATTATATTTAGTTCTTGCAGTATTTAATTAGACATTAAAGAATGACTATGTCCAAATGAAAACAGCAAATATGAGGAGTCTTACCTGGAAAGCTACACAAGTGGACCTGTGATTGATCTATTCGGGCAGATAAGTAGAATTTGATTGGCTGTTATCACATCACGTAGTGTAACCCATCATAGGCAGAGCTAAAACTAACCCGTACTCTCTTTACTCCCGAGATAAATGAAGTGATCGAGCTCGTAACAATACCATATGCAATATTCCCTTATTACCAGTAATTGATCTGGGCGAGTATGGTACAATTGGTGAGCTTTTGTGTGAAATCGAACAGTGTACTTTGTAATTGCTATGATTGATCACTAGATTAAGGGGGTGGTATACGTGAAGCATATAGGTGGTTAGAGCGTCAGGCACAATGTCGAGTCCCTTACACCCAGCTAACCTCTACGCAGATAATTGTGCGGAAACTGTCGGGATAAATCAGCGTCTGGCAAACTACATCGGGAAACAATAGGCGTTACTCAATGCGCGCAGCAAAACACAGTTTGGTCCTTAATGTGGGAATACAAGAATTGATCAATATCGTATAAACATAGAACAAGTAAAACCATCAAATTTCCTGGACGTCACAGCAAACAAACCAAAAATAACTCTCATAACACAAAACTGAGGCCAAAATTAACTTCAAAAGGGAAGCAAATAGATTTTAATTGCTATTTAATCGATCAATAAAACAGTATTGTTTTATAATCTGACGACTGCAGGTACTCCAAACAATTGTATACTGAACCATTGGAGAATAGAAGAATCTAATACGTTAACATTAACATGGTCATTAATTGTTTCGGTGTTGAAAATAACAATGAAAGCAGGCAAGGGAAAAACTAGAGACCAGATCACTTTGGTCTAAGTGATTAGTGTGCAAAATAATTTGATGAGTGCCAAATTAATTTGATCAGACGAAGGTGTCTGATTAAGTATGTGGTTGCCCACAAAACTGTAACTGAATCAGAACAATCAGACAAATTTCACAGAATACTATTAATATGGTTTGTTTATTTGAGTGGGGTTTAATGTCATACTTAAGGTTAGTTAACTCATATGACGACGTGCCTGACCAATTATTGAACCGTTGGCCCACACTTGAAACCCCTGGCACCAAACAAAGACAAGACAGGACAATCGGAGGACACATCAAAAAGACATCAGAAAGAGATCAGCTTCATGTTGCCCCTTAGTTCCAAGAGCACCAGGGCAACTGGAGCCTCCCTCCTTACCATCCGCTAGAACTGATTAGAAACATTCAATCTACATGTAGGTTAAAGTGAGTGATGTAATAATTCTATCAAGGGTGATTTAGACTGTTAGTAGAACTATGGTCACATTCCATAAGGTTGGTCGGACACCCCAACCTCTAACTAACAATAACTGCTATTCATGGGTGTTCAGAACTTTTTATATCTTCTCAAAATTTTATATCTTCTCAAAAATTTACATTAATAAGTAGACAAAAAAATGTATACAGAATTTCCAGAGCTTAAGACTCTGCTGTCCGTCTGATGATTTGTGGAGTTAGAGGTTTAATAGTGAGTATATAAAAATAATGACACACTTGTAAAAGTTAATAAAAGATAATGGACATATTTCAAAGACTGCTGGTGTCGAAAGTATGAAAATATCAGGCTTTTTACACCGAGTGTAAATGTCTAAAGGTGGGGAGGTAACACTAGTATCTTGACATACATAAATCACAAGACAAATCCCCCTCAATGATTGATTATAACAAAGTCTGATCAAAAGAAACAAATGATTTCCTCTATATTAAATTCCTTTGTGTTTGTCAGACCAAAGTCCAAACTTCAGTCAGTGTCATGTAGTTCTGCCATCAACACCTTATCTTGCATGACAAAGCATTCTCAACAAAAGCGGAGTATTTTATTTATTTCATTGTTAATTGTTTCTCGTACTCAAGATCATTTCACTTATAAAACAGCAGTGTCAATATATATAATAGAAGAAGCCATAACCACAGTCCCCCCCCCCCCCCCCTGAGACACACACCCCAAAAAAGGAAAACCGCTAATCTGATCAATATTAAATGTGTTTTAAGAATTTGTCAAAAGGCGATTTGACCATAGGTCTTTAAAAATTATTCAATTATATTTTCCTTTAAAAACTTACAAAAGAAAACAAACAAAGCTTAAAGTAAGTAGACGTGTCTCAATTTTTCAAAAGCATAAATTTCTAAATTTAAAACTAATACCAACTTCAGTATTGTACTTTATGACGCTATAAAAAACAGGTTTGCTCTTAATTTTTTTTCTTTTGATCATATTTGCCTGGAGGAAAACAACAAATAAAGTACCTGACTAACAATAAATATATCAGTTGACAAACTTTGCTTTAGGTGATATAAATCTTTTAAAAAAATGCATTAAAACAGCACAGTACCCCAATGGGAAATATTAATACAACTGAAAAGACAACAACAATGCTATGTTACAGGGCTGTAAGAAATATATCCAGGCAAAAAAGTGTGCAATAAAATTTCCCAGGGGAATAATATATGCTAATGAAAACTTTTATCATTTACTTCAGGATAATTATATCAAGTTTTTTGTCTTTATTATTATATTTTCTACAGTTAGTATTCATAAACGTTTAGGCAAAAAGGTCAGACAAAAAAACAAAGCCTGGATTCATATCTCTTCCTATCAGGTTGATTGAAGGGCTTTTTTGGTAACACCATCTTAAATTATCAGCTTAATTACTGGAAGACAGTATAATTAATTATCATAATTTCTTCAACACTGTGTGATAAAGTATGGCAGTTATTTAAACGACAAAGCATATTATGTTCAAACTGCAATGCGAAATTATACAAAAATGAAGATAACAAAAGATTTTTTAAAGTGATAAACTTTTGACCGACTATATATAGTATATTACACAAATCCAATAAACCCATATTATTAACACACAATACAATGAAATGTAAATTTTTCTACTTGTAAATATTTTTATTTAGTATGAACATCTATATCAAAAGGAAATAGTCTATAAACATAGGCTTATCCTGTTAGCTGATTCAAGAAATATATATAGTTAAAGTTCATTTCATTTTACTTTACTTGATATTCTTATAACTTTTTTTACTATTTATGAAAAAAAAACCTTGTTAAGTTTTCAATGCAACATTTTAAAAAAGATATATTTATATCATAGCGCTATTTTTATCCATATGGTAAAGTTCTCCAAATAAATTTGATTTGAATTAAACCTTGCATAATACAACTAACTATGATATGGCTATAAAATTATAAATTAAACAGAATTGAAATCAAAATTTACAAAATCCTAGTTATGTAATTCCTAACATAGTTTATAACTGTAAGATAGTTTGCAGACAATAATGACTAGTCTAAGAATAGGTTTGAATTGTGGACAAACAATAAAATGACGTACCTTTGAGAGTTATCATACAGAGAGAGCAGTCAGTAACAGATATTGGGCCTGAACGACGGCTTCGATGGGAGCCTTTGACCTCCACAGATTACAATTTCTTTAGGGGTTAAAAAGACATTCCTTAACAGGCCCGCAAATCTCAGACATTTACAGAGAGAGCGTTTCAAATGCCGGGAGCGCCATTCACGGCAATCAGAGTCAGAAGCCTAATGCTGTCATCAGTCCTCTTTAAGACATCAGGCACGTGCCCAACGGAACATTCGCTTGAATTACAGTGGAACTTAATTTGCTTCTTTGTTCACGACTTTTTAACGCAATAGTCAATGTTATATTGCACATATGGTTGAGATGCCTCCTTGTTGTTAAGCCCAGCAGAATTTGATAACGTTTATATTGCTGTTCAGTATTCAGCGGATTAGTTCATTTTGATACCGGAGTAATATTTCTAAAAAAATTCTAAATTATGTCTTATTATTATTTGCGTCATATCACACAAAACAATGTCACTTGACAGTAGTTCTAAATCACAAACCCCCTAACGATCAGTGAGTGCCCTGGCTATAAATATCTGTAAGAGACATAAGATGCTGATCCGTGAGTCAATGTCCAAAATGAAAGTACAGTTAGTCGTCAGTGTCTATAAATATCTGAAAGTTCTCACCATACAAGCTAAAAGAAACTGAAAGTGCAGCTTAGATCACCCAGGAATCAATCCAAAGCAAAGAACATTGCACTGACCAAAAGAAGTGTTACTACACACTGGTGTCTCCCAAACTGACATCGGCCTGGCTCTCTTCACAAGCACACAGTTATGACAACGGAATGAGTTATCTAACCTTTTGTTGTTTGCAGTCCAAGTGTTGTCCGGTTTTAAGCACATGTGTGGCTAATTACTTGAGGATTGGAGAGCACACACTATCACTCAATCCACATTGATCAGCAAACAAAAACACTGGTTGGGAATGTTGGTGCCGTTGTTTAGCGGTTTGACCCAGGGGCTGCCGAGAGTCCTAGGAACACTTAGAACATCTTACGCTATGCAGGGGCAGGTCACTGGCACTGCATTCCGATGGCCGATTTCAGAATTGCAGTTAACACAGTGGGCATCAGGGAGAAGGGTGAGCACCCAGTTTGATTTGTCATCTGTATTGCTTTAGGAATGGTCGTCAGCGAATCAGCACTGTTGTGCAGGACAAATCAATGCTGTGAAAAAGACTGCGTCACTCACTCTAGGCGATAACACTATCCCAACTGCACTCTCCAAGATCTTGTCTGTCGGAACGCGGAGAAGATAAACATCTTATGACCAGTGTTAGTGTGGAGTCATCTCGCCTTCTACCCCCTTTGGGAATGAAGGAATCTTCCAGTATTGTCAATAAAACTCTATTGTCATCCCTTTGCCAAGGCTCTTATCAGCTAAGCCTGACAGATCCATTGTACTTCATTAAACAAAGTCTATTTTCCTGCCTCTTTTGTATCGAATGTGATCCCCTATCATTGCTGCCAGCAAAGCGTCAGATAACTCATTTTGCCATTTCGTTTTGTTCAATTTTCCTTCTTTTTTTATTTCACTTCATTCTATTTTTGCGTAATTCTTGTTCCATCTGTCCTCCCCTTCTATCAGTAAAGACTCCTGAAGACAGGAACTTGGTTGAAAAGAATTCAAGAGAAAAGAAACGAATTGTCATCACATACAACTCGACTCCAGATTACATTCAGCCAATATTCTATAGTGCTACGCAGACCCAATTCAATAAAAGACAGCATATAAAGATTCCAGCGCAGAAACTTTTCTTTAGATTTGCTATATACTTTCATCTCATTTTCACCACAATCAAATTATCTATTGAGAAGGCCACAGCAATTTCTAAGATCCAACACAACACAAAAGAATAGATTCTTTTCTTTGGGCTGATACAACAAGAAAATTTTGATTTGAAGAGAAAGAAACACTTGTGTGAGGAACAATTAAATGACACTGAGTTGGATGTTCCAATTAAAAACTTTTGAGAAAATATTCTACAGAAAAAAGAAAGTTCATTCTACTTAATTGGCTTTAAAGAAAATTGTTTTCATCGAAAATAATTCCTAATGTCACACGCTCACTAGGCTTTGATAATAAACAGGAACTGGAATTCTTCGAGGAAAGGAGATAACATTGTGGAATGATGACAAAGGGTGATGAACAATTCTATTAATTTTTTCACAATATTTTTTATGAAAACACAATAAAGGCATCAGCAGGAGCGCTCTACAATCAGCCACAACAGTTCAATGGAAGGGCAATTAGAGGGGATCTCTGAATTTCAACTATCAGAAGCTTGTTGCCAGGGTAACAGCACAAGTCTTTAAAAGTCTGGAGCTGTGGAATCCAGTTAAGTTTCGACATGGACTCGAAAGAAATGAAGGGGAAATGGAATCTTCCTCAACAGACAAAGCCTTGCCCTGGAGAGTAGCAGAACAATAGGCATGGAGAAAAGTTACAGCGGTGACGCAGGCTGTCGCAGGCATCCTTGCTTCCGTACGATGGAGTTCTAAGCGTCACCCAGATAAATTGAAAGGCAGAAAGACTCTTGTGATTATTGGCTAACGATAAAGGAATGTGACCAAGCCATCAAACAAAGACCCAATTTGCCGCTTGCCAGTAACAAAGGGTAATCAAGCTTTAGAAATTGCTTTCAACAATAGTCTTGGGGGTAACTAGTGGAAATGAGAAGGAAGAATCTGAGTTGTGTTCTGGAATTCTGCAACAGTCTTAGAGCCAAAGATTCCATAAAAGAACCCTTCTCTTGTCAGCTGGGGAAGTTCGAAGGGACCTAAAAATATTGTTAATTAAAACTTCATGTGCTACTTAATAAACACGGAGTGCTTTTTATCATCTGTCAGCGTTATTAGCTGAGGCAGGGGATTTCTCCTCTGATGGAATTGATGTAGCAAAAGAACAGAGAGACATTGATTTTTTGGAGCTGGTGATGTCGGGCTCTCAACAGTCCCTGAGTGGCTAGTGCATGAACACACACACAAAATCTGAGAGTAATAATAACAGATTTAGGCACATTGTCCTCGAGAAGAAAACATCATCGGGCTATGGCATGTGTTATTTGGTGCTACAGCTGGCCCTAGTGGGGCTAGAGGAACAGACCGAGCCGAAATAATCAAGATCAACATTGGAAAGGTTATTGATTGGCATGCCGTTTTTCTCGGCACCCTGAGTGCTGAAATGTGGGCAGAACATTGATGCATGAGATCAATAATTGTTGAAGCAGGATTGTTTCATGTGGTATGTCAAAGGCCACATCACCTATGGCCTATCTCTTGGGGTATATACACAATGTATACCCCAATCTTGCCACAAAATATAACCATTCTCACGTTCCCCCCAAATTATCAATGATAACAAACCTCTACTCTGACAGTAACCAGAATGGCCCTTAATGATTTCAAAGGAGTTTTATATTTGACAGATTGAACCCTGGACAATGAAAAGGTGTCAAGTCTAACATATCAGTTGAATTTACTCTTGACATTTTTTCGTGGTAACTCAAGGCAATTAAAAACAGGAAGGGTAGTTTACAATGGCAGAACGACGTGTACGGGTCAAGAGACAATATCTGTGCCAAATTTGGGTCAATGACCAGTTATTATTTTTTCAGCAATTGCCATGAATTGTTTGTATCTTTTTGTTAATGTGTTTGTCTCCTCTCCCCCACCCCACCCCTGATATAAAAACAGCCCTGGCAACAGATAAAATCCCTGTATCGTTTGTTTGGTTGGTGTTAAGTGGTGTAAACGCCACACAAAACCTAACCACTAATAATGCATTTAAAACTTATTCGATAAAAGTCTCTTCAGAAGTATATACATGTATTTAAAAGAAGTTAATAAGATGACAGGGACAGTTTTGAAAATTTGTCTTGTTTGATTTGCAGGCGTTTAAATGTCTATACAAATAAAAAAACAACAAGCCCAAGCAAAGTCCAAATTTAGAACAATGGTATCTCCTTAACAACAGAAATTTGTTCTAACCTTGAAATACAAAGACTGTTAGTTAAGTCTATTCCTGTACTGTTATGACCAGGCCAATGACCTATGATTATTTAATTGTTCATAGCTTAAATAAATGTTAAATAAAAAGTACTTTTGTATATAAATATAGAGAAAGCATTTCACGTGGCTTCCCCAGAAGTAGAACGTTCACAATCTCTCAGGAACAGACACTTACATGCACCTACCCTGAACCACCCATACAGGTTCAAGAGAACAAGACTTATATAAATATATGGTGCTGTTATAACAGTATATTCCATTTAAAAAAGTCATCAGTTCTTGATGAACAGGAACCGGAGACGTCTATGTTGGTGTTATCAGCACAAGAACAGACTCAATGGCTATCACAAACTTCTTTAACTGATGAGTACAAAAGTAAATATTTTTCAGCCCGTAAACACAATCGTAAATGATTTAAGTTTAAAACTCTGAAAAGTTTCATTCAAACTTTCGTCATATACATGTATCTACTACGTATGAACAGTAATAATTCGACTGGACGAGTTGTCAAGAGATAAACAAATGTGATATTAAGGTGTCTGATGTTTAAAAGTCCACTCAAGGGTATTTCACTTTTACTATATGATGACTTTGCATTGTCAGTTTAACACGGAAAACCACAACAAGAGGTCAAATGACTTATATAACTGTATATATCTAAGAAAACAGAAAATGTTCTCATAGGACATAATTATGTATGTGAATGATAAGTTACAATTAACGTACACTGTACATCCTATTTTCTGACCATATGGTGAACACTCCAAGTAAATACATGTAGTTATTTTATTTTGGATTGAGATCCATGACAATAAAGCAACCTTGTGCAGTCAGACAAATGTACATTAACAGAGAAAGGCACCAAAATGAGTTCTTATTGTTTCAGTAGTAATATTCTAAATCATTCATATAATATGGCAAGTCTAAAAAAATAGTGTGATATTCCTTGTTAATGCTCCCAACAAAGGGCACAAAAAGGGTGTTTTTCTCTGCTATTCGAGACCTTGGGTAGCCTGTTAAAAAGACCCAAACAATGACAATTCATTTCCTCTCTATAATATAGATAAGACTATTTTACAAAACACTTTATTAAACAAACATGTCTATCAGAAAGTCTTTTGTTACCAGTTGTCTACACTCCGCTATCACCACACCCTTTTAAAGGGAACAAAGTCTATTCCAACATTACAATACAATCCATGCCTCAAATCTCTGACACACATTTTTGGCCCCACTTCTAAACTGAAAACTTTAAATATGGAGCACAATAAATCTTGACACCAGAATAGAAAATTCGCTCAGTAATTGGTTAACATTTGGAGACCAAACAAAAGGCTAAAGGGCAATGTTCAATAATAATAATTTTATCTGGTATCCCACCCAAAATGTAAATATTGTGGACACAAAAGGTGACATTATAGAGTTTCTTCCTATATAGCTTTTATAATATTAGATACAGTTATCACAATTAACAAATTTTAGGGTAGTGTAATGTCAGTCTTGAAAATTTATATCTGAGCCAAGTATCAAATACACATAGTGAATTTCAGTTATTTTGAGTTGAGATCAGTTTTACCCTGAGTAGACTGTCTATCATTTGTGAATGTTACCAAAGTCACTATTCAGTTATTTTGAAAATAGATCAGTTTTACCCAGAGTAATCTGTCAGTTATTTGTGGATGTTACCTAAATCACTTTTCAGTTATTTTTAGTGAAGATCAATTTTACCCCGAGTAGACTGTCTATCATTTGTAAATGTTACCTAAGTCACTTTTCAGTTATTTTTAGTGAAGATCAATTTTACACCGAGTAGACTGTCTAACATTTGTAAATGTTACCTAATTCACTTTTCACT